>SJJU01002497.1:0-23906 GCA_012932125.1 Conopomorpha cramerella | reverse complement strand
CACATAACGTCCACTGCTGGACGAGGGCCTCCCCCAGTGAAATCCGTCATTTGGGGTGAAATGCCAGTAATCGCCACGCTTGGCAGGCGGGTTGGCGATCGCAGTGGTGTTTTGGTTTAACTCACAGAGAGCGCTGCTGCCCGTTCTCCGGAGAGCTCCCTCGGTCGCCTCTTACGACCCCCATGACGGGAAAAGTTGGGCTGGGGTGGTGACACATGTATTCTATTCGCCGTCACCACACCTCTATCCTCAGCTGATGGATTCTATTTACATCCCAGATCAGCCTACCTTAGTATTTTGATTACCCGAAATTATCCTTTTTTGTTGTACTCACGACATAGATTAACGAAGGTCCTGTGTTTTGTGGGTGAGTAAATAGGTACCTATATTTCGTAAAGACAAGTTACCTATACATAGGTGTCAATTCTTGGGGATTACTGCCTACCTTGTCGTAAAAACCAGTGCACGCCACTGCATGGTTTATCAAAATAATTATTAAACTACGAACTTTCCCGGCAAACGCTTGTTTTGCCGCAGGAAGATTTGTACCCCGTGTCAGGGACCGGATAACCGCAAAATAAGGGTTTTCTAAAATATCGGTACGGTTACATACCGGTAGCCCGAGGCACAACGCGATACGGTTAAGGTATAAAACTATACCGTTTCGCGAAATAGCGGTATGGTATACCGTAACAAAATGAGGCGTAACGGTTGTATACCGAAATAATATCGGTATGACTTTCGGATAGGCTCGGAACACGAATTGGCTCAGGTGGGGTGGGTGACGCTTGCCTGACGCGCGAGTCCTGTTACCGCCCGCGCGCCCCGCCCTACTTACCCGAAGACGCCTGCTATCGCTCTGTACCGTATTATACCGTTTACGAATAACGGTATGATAACGGTATAAAATGTCCGGCTACGAATTTCGGCATCAAAAGGCCTAACCGGTATAATACCCTTATTCTTCTACCGGTATCCAGTCCCTGCCCCGTGTATTGAAAGAAATACCTACACCTTTTAAACCTTCCCTGTACTTCCACGTACGATTCAAGGCCAAAATTAGCCAAATCCGTACAGTCGTTCTCGAGTTTTAGCGAGACTAACGAACATCAATTAATTTTTATATATACTATAGATATAAGAATCTAAATATAACTAGCTTTTGCTCGCGACTTCGTCCGCGTAGCATGTCTTTTATAAAGAGAGATTTCTCATAGAATAAAAGTTTAAAAAATGCTTATTTTTACGACCTTCTGTAATTCAGTTGGTCGGATACTTGACTTGTAATCGTGAGATCGCGGGTTCGACTCCGGCTACGTGTTCCAATGGGACTCTTTTTCAGAGCCTATGTACGCAACGCAACGCTCGTACGGTGAAAGACTACATCGTGATGTAACCCTCACACCGCAAGGTGTGAACTCTACAACGGCGATGGGCTCAGTAAAGGTGGTTTTTCGTTTCGCAAGCTCATTCGCATTCGCTCAGCAAGTGCCTCTACCTACCCCGCTTTGAGATTCAATTTATTTTTACATTAGGTTATGGTATTAGTACCTCAGTTGCAAGTTTCGTGGTTTGATCTTAAAAAATGACGATACAAACTTTCATCCTCTATTTCGCTCCCTCACTGGTCGACATTTCAAAAACGCTAGAACAAATGTTTCATTATTTCTTATCTTTATCTCTCTTGATCCCTTTTTTTCGCAATAAAAGGTAGTCTGTTATCTGTGTATGTTTTTTCTCAGGCTCTAAAGATTGTCTGTGCCAAATTTGATCAAAATAGGTTGAGAGGTTTACGCGAGAAAGCGTAACAGACAGACAGACAGAGTTGTGTGATGACGTAAAACGGACTTTTTCACATTTTAAAAGGAAAAGTGGCACTATTTTTTCTAAAAATTTAAATTACAAATCAATTTACAATAATATTCGAAAACGATTTGTACAGTTTTAAAGGGTGCTTTTGAGAGTATCAGTATATTCAGGAAATATACATAAATTTAAAAAAATAACCGCATTTATAAAAGGATAGAGAAAAAAGTCTAACCTAACCTAACCAAAATACTGACTTAGCGACAAAATTACTGATTTCGTCACCTTATTGCCATTCTGATGATAACTTTGGCTTTTTAGGTGTGCAAGTTAGTAATTTTGATGTACAGATTATTATTTTCCTTTATAAAATCAGAACTTCAAGGCTCGATTCCCAAAAACTTGAAATTTTGTTTAGAGCAGGTTCGATTATCAGTGTGCGAATTAGACTAGCTGCTCCGGCAAACATTGTTTCGCCAATATCTTTATCTTTAAACAAGCAATTCTTGTATATAGAGGTATATATATAATTGGAATCTCGGAAACGGCTGCACCGATTTTCATGAAATTTGGTATGTAGAGGGATTTGAGGACGATAAATCGATCTAGCTAGGTTTAATTTTTAGAAAACATCTTTCCAACCGTGTTTTCGGGCATGAAAAATTGCTCAAATTGTTAATACGACTCTTACTGATATCTATTGCCGAGTAGTAATACTATGCTATACGTAGGATGGTGCGGGGGACATTTTGGTTTTGAAGTAACTAGAGATGGGGTTATGAAAAAGTCGAAGGAAAATAACCGATTTTTTTACTTCGAGCGAAGCTCGGTCGTACAGGTACTTGTATTCTATTAGCGTAACAAGGTCTCACGCCGAAGCTTCCAATGTCAAAACTCCTTGAGACTAGCTTCCTCCCCCAAACGCATCTCCTCGCGATGTTTGCTTGGCTTGAATAAGCTCTAAGAGTGAGATAAATTATAACTTGGGAAATCGTCGCGCAGAACTGTAGTCGCTGTACGTGAAGTAGCTAGCAGTTACCAGCAGTTCGACAGTTCCTTTCGGAATAGAACCTGGTTAAGCACATCTCAATCTATCCACAACATTCATACTACACAAAAACTTCCACTACCGCACTCTCTCCCGTACGCAACCAATCCTGCTTTCTTCTACAGTGCGACACGAGAAGAAAAAGAACAAATCGCAAATAAAAAGAAGAATAGTGTTTTACTGTGAATCTTTTCGGACTCTCTCTAAACTTTTAGATAACGAGTGTGCGTGAATAAAAGTGTCCTACTAGTGCGAAGAGCATCATCCGTATTTACTCTAACAGTTTTGTTTGACAAATTATGTATATGTCTTCGCTAAAGTTTTATATCAGGGATAATCCCACCACCACCCAAACGGCGTACGTTCTCAGCGTACGGGCCATTCTCTGGAGATTTGTCTCTTCAACGCACTCGTTTTCTTGACTTCATACAAATTATCTTTGTCTATCCCTGTTTTGTTGCCAACTCTCCCCTTCGCTAATGTTTGCCAATCTCATGGAATAACTCAATCAGTTCCCGAATTACTTTAAAGGTCTGTGTAACCCATAGAGGTAACAAACACCTTTAACCTAATTTAAGGATGACAAGTAGAAACACCAGTTTTTTAACACACAGCCATTTTATTGACAAAAAAAGGTAACTTTTAAACACACCCAGAGGTGTAAAATTGTACTATAATTAGGTAAATACTGATCAAAAATGCCTAACAACAAATTAAAAGGTTATTTTAACTAAATTCTAATATAAGTAGGTTAGATAATAACGGGTAGCACCATTCTACAGCCAGTCTGCTACTTATTATACAATACTATGAATTTGCTTTCGATGTAAAGAGCTTTAAGACAGGTTTTGTCATTTTTTTTCACGTTTGGTCCCTAAGTTCAGATTACACTTTTCTTTTCAACTGTACGTCTCTAGCCTCGATTTCCTTAAATAGTGAAGATAAAATCATTTAATTAGTTAAACAATACTGTGTTTGGCAATACTATTGTTCATAAAACCATAGTATCATCCCCTTACCATTAAACGCATTGTCACTTATACAGCGGTTATTACAGGTCTACTTGAACTGGTTATTCCGTATTTGAGATACAACTGACAAGTTAAGTTGAACTTTGTGTATCTTGGAAATAGCAATTCCGCCATTATTAGTAAAGCCCTAAGTGTTTATATATTTTTATATGTATATTATTATTATCATATATTATTTTTATGTTTCAGTATAGGGCGATTTATCGTAAGTATAAAAAACGCTCGACAACACCATTCTCAGTATGAAAGCGTAAGCTGAACCTTAGAATACATTACAATAGGTATGTTTATCCCTTAAGACTAAAGTGTATTTTGTTTAATTAAAACAATAACAATAACAACATTAAGAGTAAAAGTCAACATTTCATATTTAAGTACAATTGGGTACGTATTTTACTCAGGCGTATGAAGTTCAGATAAAATTTCAGTTGGTAAATGTGAAAAATTCCTATAAGTAAACTTAGTTATTCATACTCTACACTTATTTTGCGGTTACGTACTCAGTATACCTAAATGCATAAACTTACAAAAAGTTTGGAATGTTGCTAGGAATATAGCCATAAAAAAAATAGAAGGCCACTCATCAGAGCTCAGGGTCAGCAAGTAGTTTGAGTAAATTACTTACGTATACATTGCTCGCTTTCTATGCCCTAAACCTATCTAACATTCTTTGGATTAACACGTTGGTGGACAGTAAAATAGACACAATAAATGTTTTATTGTTATGATGCCTATAGGTGTTTACTGCCCGGGAAAGAGTTAAACGTCAAAGGTTGAGCGATAAGGATAGATGTACAATATAGCCATCCTTGTCTCTCAACCGAAAGTTTTCACAGCATATTCAAATAGATCCGTAAAACAATTTAATTTGTGAGCGTTTGTTTGTACATAAATGTTTCCAATTACTCATTAATATCTGTACATACTACAATTACATACATATAAATATCTCCTGTACTTTTAGGACTAAATAAGATTAACAAAGGTGTAACTGCTGCGATAAACAGTATTGTTTGAAACATTTAATTCAGTATTAACACCTTAAAGAACCTTATTTATCGCTTGGTTTAATTAAATGCTACGAAAATATCACTTTACAATACTCTAGTCGACCACTGTCGATATTCAACGCGATTATTTTATAAATATGAATATGTTTTCCTTGAAAACGTTGTTTATAGTGTTCATAATTTGCACCGCATCGAAAACTGTTTATTATGTAGTTTGGTCGCTGATTCGTTGCATGTCGAATAACGCTAAATCACAACCACGTTACACATATTATTATGTAGATCTACTTACATCTAAATAGTAAATTCGTTGCAAAATTACGTCCTCTATCTAAGTATACACGTCTTTGTAACGTATCTAACGCATGATAATATGATATGTTTTTGTAAATTACATGGCTTAGGTACTTACTGTTAAAAATAGTTACGACAAAATTATTAGCTTGTTACAGTGTTTAGGCACATAATATTACTTTTGTTGAAAAGTATCTAATGACTGTACTTAATAGTGTCTAATAGCTAAGTACAATTCATTTTATCCAACATCTAAAACAGTTGTTTTCTACCTATGAATTTGCCTCTTTGAATGAAACTTAGAAGTAATTGCGCCATTAATTAAAGGCCTAAAACTGCGGAATCGTTAGCTGTCATACGGTTGCCGTATTTGTTTAGGAACTCCAGCACCACGCCGTTAGTCCACCCGAAACCGCTCTGGACAGTATACTCGCCGCCTCCGCCATATTGGCCTGGAACCATGGCGTCGTACTTCTCAAACATCATTGCTGTATCGTTATATCCTTTCATGTTCACCCTCACCCAATTCTGTGCGACATCGAAAGCCAGATCCTTACCGTCTTTGGTGCCCAAAGCGTCTAGAGCATTAACAACAATGGAAACTTCTGGAGGCCAAGCGTTCGGGAAGTCCCACTGCTCTCCACTGTGAATTAGTGACACGGGAACACCTCCGGGGTAGGACAGTGCTGTCGAGTTAACGAGATATTTTACAACCCTGCCTGAAACTTTCTTGACAAATCGATCGTCAACAACTCTCATCCACAAAGGAGAAACGTTCGAGGGATAGAAATAGTTTCGGTGCTTATTATTCTGGTTGTCGTAGTCCAACCAACATCCGACTTCATTGTTCCATAGCACTTCTTGGATAGCATTTCTCCATTGTTTAGCAATATATCCCCAATGGGCGCCCTTCCTCGGGTTCCCCAAAAGTGTGGTGAATCGCGCAACTTCCTGCAGCGCGTTGGCGAACATGGAGTTCAGGTCTACGGGAATAATGTACTTCGCAGAGGTGGAAGACAAGCCAGCGTTGTTATCCCCAGTTGTGGCGTTGATGATCCATCGACTAGAGAAGTCCCAACCGCTCTCGGCCGCGCTCTTGATTTCCACGTAGAATTCCTCCTTCTGATCATCGTTGTCAAACACCTGAGCAGAATTGTAGTCTTCCTTGTATGACTCTGGACGTGGGCCGGAACTGGGGGCGTAGTACCTCAACATATTGTAGAACTTGTTATTCTTTTCAACTAATGTCACTTGCGTTTCGAGCCAATAGTTCAGCTCTTCTTCCAGATATCCGATGTTGTCTTTTAAGAACTTGATGTCTCTTGTATTGCGCACGTAGAGAGACACCATGGCTGTCAACAGTGGGGCCTGGCTTCTGCGCTGGTAATACCAGCGACTTCCGTTAGGCACGTGACCCAATGTTTTGAGTAACTCGATCAGGTTTTCAATTACACCTTTGGCTGTGTCTTTCATTCCAGATATGAGTAATCCTTCGACAATCCAGTATGTGTCCCAGTAGTAGAGCTCTTTGAACCTCCCTCCGGGAATCATAAAGCCATGTGTGACTGGTATCAGACTGAACTTGTCAGGATTGTTGATGACTTCCGATTTAACTTTGCGTCCCAGGCTTGGCCAAATACTATTAACGTTGCTGGCGAATTTCCTCAACACCGGATCTCTTATTTTGTTTAAAAACTTGGGTGAGTCCGAGTGATCGGGTGGTGTCCAGTCTTCCAATTCGTCTCCCTCAGCGAAGTATTCGTTGACAAAACTTTGGATCTGTTCCTTGGTGGGTGAAGAATTCGTTTTATTTAGAAGCTCCTCGAAGGCGTCGAGGATGGTTTGGGAATCTTGTAGAAGACGCATGTCGACGAAATCCTTGGAGTCTTTGTTTATCCCGGAGAGCTGCACGTGGTGGAGGAGAGAACTGTCGCAGTAGATGGGGCGGTCGCACGACGCCGGAAGTTGTTCTTTGGCGAATGCCAGCGACCCACAGGTCAGCAGTACCAACAGCGGTAGCATCTGAAATTAAAATTCATAAATATTTTAGTAAGAATACCTAAATTCAATATTTCTTTGGTTACACTCTGATGGAGACTAGAATGTATTGAAATAAACACATTGTTACAATGTACAACAATAGTCCGACAAAGTATTTTCGCAAAAAAAGATGAGGATCGTGCATTTTTTTATATTTCAAAGTGATCTAAAACCTGCCGGAACAGCAAAACAACAACAATACATCACGACCTTCAACATCAGTAAGTAATGCTCCAATGGTATTGGTTTGATGTTTACCGTGGACTGCCTCCGTAAGCGCCACCATAAGATGTAAAGGTCAGTTAAATCTGTAGATAGTCATAGTAAAATCGGACTACAAAAATATTATAACTTTTTTCTACACGTGAAAACAGAAAAGATTGTACCTACCAGGCATAACATTAGTTTATTTCGTGTGCGCATAATAAAAAAGTGATGATAGGTTAAGATTTCGCTACTAATAGATACAATATGTTTAACACATATTATAGTTTACACATAGTTTTTCATTTTCTACATTCGATGATGGAGTTATTATAAATCATTATATCATTCCCACTTTGTTTTGCTCAAAGTAAAATTCCGTCTTTTTAAAACTCGTGGTATCAACGTCTATTATAGAGGTAGGTATTACTTAGGTTTGAAAACCTGTCTAATATGCAGGTCAATAAACCACTCATGCGCACTGTTTAAGACAAAAATATTCCACTCTGTAGCTGTAAATAGCGAATCAAATTACGAGTATTTAACTTGTCATTGTCTAATTTACCGTGAAGAGTTTTGGCTCCAATAGGTAGAGCCAAAATCTGTCAAACAAAATATGTACAGATGTGGAATTTAAACTGATGATGATGATAAATACTTCACGAGGTATTCTCAGTTGTACATACATACATACACTTCTCATCTGTCTCCCAGAGGGGTCGGCAGAGACTACAGCTCTCCATTTGTTACGGTCCTGACATACCCCTTTCGCTTCATCTGCATTCATACTTTCATACATGACCACCGGTTTCGAGTACTCATCACCCCACCTTCCGCCAGGACATTATCTGGACACACCGATCGATGATGATTCTCAGTTATTTTAAATAAAATTGGTTTATTTCACGGTTATAAATGCTATTACATATATACATAGTAGCATAACACAAAACTTGATGATAGTCATGTTAAAAACAAAAGTAAACGTCCCCAGTTCGAATTAATTACTTTTACGGGCCAGAAGAACCGGGAAGAAACTGGCATTTTTTCAAATTGTCACGGCTTATATCTAAGTACTTAACATTAATATGATTTAATACTAATTGAACAACTGCTTGATGGCCGGATGCATCCCTGACTGGTGAACAAGTTAAATGCACTAAATGATATTAATACTTCATAACATAAAAGTGTCTCTGTGGTTTTTGTAACTGAACCCATAACCCAGACCCCTCGTTTGCACTGCCTCCTAACATACACGAAATCTAAATACTCGTCTCTATCATCCTGTATGAGTTGGAATGCGCACGACTGATGTTTGCAAAATGTTTTGTCGTCACCGTCAGTGAAAACGCACGGAGATAAATAGGCTGTAGTAATCATAATTATCAGGTCATAAATACCTATCTAACCTGATTCTACTTGATACTGTTAGCCTGGCTACTGTTTTATATCTAAATATATAAAGGATAAGCTGACTGACTGACTTACTGATTTACTGACTGATTGACTAACTGACAGAATGACTGACTGACTGACATTATCAACGCACAGCCCAAACGGCTAAACTTAGGCACTTGAATTTGCAACGTAGCTTAGGCACCGTAGGGGTGCATTAAGAAAGGAATTGCAGAAATTCCCACGGGAACGGGAATTAACGGGAAAATAATGTTGTATGAAAAATCTAAACCGCTCAAGTTAGACGCTTGAAATTTCGGATACAGGTACTACTAAACTAGCGGATGAAATCGCGGGGCATCCACTAGTACTTAATATGTATCTCAGTGGCGTGCGCTGGCGTTTACTACAAGGTAGACAGTAATTTCAAAATACTGACATCTATGTACATATATGGTAACTTGTCTTTACGAAATAAAGATAGGGTTGGCTATCTAGCTACCCACCCACAAAACACAGGACCTTCGTTAGCCTATGTCGTGAGTAGTACAAAAAGCATCTATCATCAATAACTCTATTATTGGGTCTGGTAGCCAAGATTCTAAGGTAGGCAGTGACTTTTTGCCTATATGGTGTGCACGCAACTGATGTATCTAAATACATACATGGAGACATGCGTAAAGTTATGCTTCAAGCTTGCCTCCCAGAGGCGTAAGCAGAGAGAGGCAAAATACAACGTGGGGAAATCCGTTGTCCCACCGCTGGCGGGGACAACGGCGGGGGTATGTGGGACTCGCACCCACTAAAACCCCACACGGTGACCACTCGCGCGTTACTGCCGGGGCCCCCGGACGACCTTAGCCACTACATTAAGGGCGGCCCCAGCCGCGCTAGGCCCTTGCGGACCATCTCCGGCAATCGCAGCGGTACCAGGGTCACCGCAATACCGCCATCGTCCTCGGGGACCGTAATTTAAGCGCACGAGTCCCCGCCCGTACGCTACAGCCCCCACGCCCTTTCAGTCGCCTCTTACGACAGGCAAGGGATAACCTCAGACCTATTCTTATGCCCGGAACTGCTGGGCTAAGGCAAAATACACCTGCTGAGATATCAAGACACCTCTCTTACGTCGTCCACATTCATTGGTCATACATGCTCTCGATCGAGTATAAATTTTGCACCCTTCATTTCCTATTATCCACATAATATGCGAATCGTTCGCACCTATTTAGAGTGTTTATCAATACATAGTATAAAACAAAGCCGCCTCCGCCGCCGGATTTTGATGCGGTTTTCTTGAGTAGATAGAGTGATTCTTGAGGAAGCTTTATATGTATAATGCATCGATGGTCCCAATTATAAATGTCGGTAGTGAAATTTTAGGAATATGTACTTTTCTACACCGTTAGATTGGCGATATTAAGATCTACAAACTTATACGTATACTTATTACATCACGTAAATATACCAAATATTATAAGCTGTTGTAAATTTGAAGTATATACCACAAGTAGTTCAGTTTTAATATCAAAAACTAACTTCTATCTTCTCTCCTGAACATGTTCCGTTTTGTAGATCCGACTTTCTTAATAGGGGTCATCGACATGCAAATAATAGCAGAGAAACACGGTTAATAATGTATAGAAATTATTGGCAACACAGCGTTTGCCGGGTCAGCTAGATAAACTATATAATGCTGCGAGTAGGTAACCATTTATGGTGAAACCTTGGCGGCATAGTTTTTATCAGTTCTCTATTATTGAAGTGCCAATGTCACTGTTCACACAAACGCTTTTATCAGTTACGGTGTTGTTCTGTTGAGTCGAGCGCGACGGGATGCACTAGCGATTTGCAGATAATCCGCCGCACTTAAAACATCGTTTTTGTATGTATACTGTGTGAAAATGGACCCCGAGCAATGGTCATAGAAACGTTGTTGGGGTCGTCGATATGAACAACTCTTATTATAGCGACTTTGTTGATACTATTCGCTGGGGGTCATTTTACACGCAGTATAGGTAGAGCAATGGCGTGCACACCATATGGGCAAAAAGACACTGCCTACCTTAGTATTTTGGCTACCCGACCTAATAATAGAGTTATTGTTAGACCTTTTTTTGTTATACTCACAACATAGGCTAACGAAGTCCTGTTTTTATGGGTTAGTAGATAGGTAGAGGTACCTATATTTTGTAAATACAAGTTACCTATCAGTGGCGTGCACACCGTATAGGCAAAAAGACACTGCCTACCTTAGTATTTTCGCTACTCCACCTACTAATATAGTTATTGCTAGATCTTTTTTTGTTGTATTCACGACATAGGCAAAGGTCGACATAACAAAGGTCCTGTGTTTTGTGGGTGAGTAGATATGTAGGTACCTATATTTCGTAAAGACAAGTTACCTATACATAGGTGTCAATCCTTGGGGATTACTGCCTACCTTGTCGCAAAAGCCAGTGCACGCCATTGAGGTAGGGTACCTATATCACCGAAGAATTTCACGAATCGTCTGTTTTTACATATATTTTTTTATCTATACTATTATTATAAAGATGAATTTTAGTTACTAACTTCCTGTATAAGTCGATCAGGAAAAAAAATTCGACCTTCCCATAGAACCCATAAAAACCGATGATACAAATATTTGCAACGCGACGCAACGCTCGTACGGTGACGGACAACATTCTGATGAAACACGCACACCACAAGGTGTGTGAACCTTATAACGGCGATGGGCTCACCCCCTGTCACGTTGGGTTAAATATGCTTGGTGAACCGTGGGCATTTACTTTAGCAAGTGCCCCTACAGGGTAGGTAGATTAGGGTAGGCTTTGGGATTTAAAAAGGCGTGAAGTGGATTTGTTATTCAAATATTTTTCTCAAGTAGTCGGTGAACACCAATGATGCAATAGCAATTTGCTCCACTGAACCTAATAAAAAAACAATATTTTGCACATTAGTCATTGGCAAATAAGCGATCAATATCGCGTTATAGGACGAGGTGCTCGTAAACAGGGAACAATAAACAATTAAGCCAAAGTGAAGCTAGTAAGTGTCTATTGTTGCCGCTGCCGGCCGTCACTCAACTAATTCTGAATTGGACGTAGTTACACAGAAAGGACTCAATCCACAAAAAGTTACTTCGGAGATATTGAGCTTTAAAGTTGGATGCGCTATTGACCCGCCATACATGTGGATTGATTCAGGGTACATAAAAAATATAAACCTTTTTGTGTAAATGTTTTTTTATATGATGAATATGACTTAACTTAGCACCCTGGTATAGCTAACCCAATGGGGAATTTTCAGGGCCCCTGTGTCACTTAGTTATGGCAGATGGCGCTAGTTGTATTACGGGGACAAATGTCAACGAAATTACTAACTTCAAGCAGTCCGTATTGAAGGCAACAGTATTTTTTTTATTGTTTGTCAACATGTTACGAAAGTGTCTGAAGTCTAATTAGACTCATCCAAATAGTAAAAAACGCACTAAAATATAACTGACAGAAGTCATCCTGGATACCTACTAGCGACATCTAGATAAGAAACTTTTCGAGTTTGAAAATTCTCCATTTCGGGCAAAGTGTGGATTGAGTCCTTTCTGTGTAACTACGTCCAATTAAAACTAAGCGCATTTCATCGATTCAAACGATTATTTAGCCAATATTCCCATACGTCTTTGTCACATACTCATGGAATTCCACTTGATAGAACGGGAGTGTGCCGAAGCGGGTTTATGCATATTTATTAGAGCGGAAAAAAAATCGCCTTGTACAACCGATGTAAGGAGGTTAGAAGAGACCTAGATTCGGTTCTAATGAGATCTTATGACACCAGGAAACGATATTCAATGTACTAGATAGGGCGAACCATACGCGAGTTTAACTCTTTCCCGGACAATAAACGCCTATAGACACCATGACAATAAAACATCTATTGTGTATATTTTACTATGCGCCATTGTGATAATTGGTTCTTCCCAAGTGCAGTACATGTCCTGCGACTCAAGTATCTAGCTACTTCTTTCATCAACATCGTCCTATATGGCAAAGATAAAGAAATAAATCGCGGGTAAATAGGTACCTAATGAACAAGTGTGCTCCATCCTAGAACACATCGCTGCTTAACATCAGGCAGGATGGTTTTTTGTTTTTTTAATCATTAAGAACAAGTGTTTGACCACTACCCTGCCAGATGTTAAGCAGCGATGTGGTCTACGATGGAGCACACTTGTTCAGTAGGTACCTATTCACCTGCGACTTGAAGACCTTCAGACTGTACTGCGCAGGAAACACAGACTGTGGTGGTCAAACGTTTATGTGTTAAAAAAGGATAGTATTTAAACGTGCATCAAAAAAGTCTAACCTAACCTAACTAAAATACTGACTTAGCCACAAAATTACTGATTTGGTCTTCTAATTGCCATTCTGATTATAACTTTGGCTTTTTAGGTGTGCAAGTTAGTAATTTTGATGTACAGTTTATTATTTTCCGTTAAAAAAAACTATACTTTCCCAACTTCTCTGGACGTTTACCATATGTTGTTACAATGTTCATAATTTATTCTTCATCGTCAGCCATATGACGTCCACTGCTAGACGAGGGTCTCCCCGAATGATTGATCATTTGGGGGGGAAATGCCAATAATCGCCACGCTTGGCAGGCGGGTTGGCGATCGCAGTAGTGTTGTGGTTTAACTCACAGAGAGCGTTGCTGCCCGGCCTCTGGCGTTCCATCGATCGTCGCTTAACACCTCCACGACGGGAAAAATTCGCCGTTACCACACGGCTAATTTATTCTTATCTAGTAACAATGTCCAGTACCGAGTGGACATCAGTGGGTTGAGACATGCAAAAATGATCCTTACGGTAAAAAACGAAGACTTGAAACAATAATCTGCTGAGGTCTAGGCCATACCCCGAGCTCATTCCCCGACTTCATCGCCATCAAGCCGGTTCCCTGACGTCCACTGCACTCAGTCAATGACACAGCATAAAACATTTCGGGAATCTCGTTCCTACGTAATAGGTATGACTCGAAACACTAAAACCAGATAGCGTTAATAAAGTAACGGTCTAATCCGAAGCAAAAAAAAAAACACCGATGCGTCATAGGTATAAACAAAAATCCACGCCTCGATCGCGTCACTACTTTCTGACGGGCTTTGAACAAAAACCGCTTTACTCATAGAAAAAAAAGTTGTACATTTTGTTTGTTTATTTACCTATCAACTTAAGGTGTTACTACACCAATCGATTGTCGCTCGATGGCATCGATTAATGGTGGAATGGATTAGTCGACATCGATCGATAGCTTCTACCAAAGCAATCCACCGATTGTTAATCGTTCGATCCTTAATCGACGGTGGGTTGAGGATCGATCGATTGGTGTAGTAACACCCTTACAAGCGAGAGCGATTTGCCAGGATCGTGACAAGTGGAGGTCGGTGATCTCTTTTTTTTTTAATCACTATGAACAAGCGTTTGACCACCATCCTTCCTGCCTGATGTTAAGCAGCGATGTGGTCTACGATGGAGCATACTTGTTCAGAAGGTACCTATTCACCCGCGACTTGAAGACCTTCGGACTGTACTGCGCAGGAAACACAGACTCCGTCAAGTCGTTCCACATCCTGGCGGTTCGCACTATCTCGGACGGACATGTATGTATGTGTAGCGACTTACACACTGTTGTGTCTTTTGCACTCGTCAAGGAAATGTCAAATTATAGGAAAATACAAAATACTGAGAAAGTTACACATTACATACATACACTTCACGCCTGTCTCCCAGAGGGGAAGGCAGAGACTACAGATCTCCATTTGTCACGATCCTGACATACCCCTTTTGCTTCATCTACATTCATACATCTTTTCATACATGACCTCCGGTTTCGAGTACTTTTCACGCCACCTTTGGACAGGACATCACCAATTTGGTCTGTATATGTCCTTCTGGGGCGACCTCTACTCACCCGGCCCAATACATCACCCATATAAATCTCTTTCGTCAATCGACTTTCATCCATTCTCTCCATATGCCCAAACTGTTACACATTAGATAACTTATTATGAAAGATTAGCTATATTGTTTGACACAGAGCATCGAGTGGACTGTACTTTTAGAGTCAAGTTAGAGATACATTGTTGCTTAATTAATTTGAAACCGGAATCTACTACATCAAACGCTACCTAACGTCAGGAATGGACTCTACTTTTTCATGGGGAGAAGAAATTAACTATAACTTAACTCTTTCCTGGACAGTAAACGCCTATGGCATCATAACAATAAAACATCTATTGTGTCTGTTTTACTGCCCGCCAATGTGTTAAACGATAAACAGGTCTACTCAAACTGATTATTCTGTGACTTCAGCTTGGGATACTCATAATCATGATCATGAATGGGCCGGCGAAAAATTACTATTTGTTTTTCAAACAAAATATGTTTACTTTGACTTTGTAAGCTCAAAGATAAGCTCGAGCTGTCCTTTGATTATTATATTCGCCCCATTATACCTGTTTAAAATATAAAATAGGTACAATATACGTACCTACGCCGTTAGTAAAAAATGTTCATAAAAATATTTGGAATAGGTACTTGTTAGAAGCTTTCTCATATACTTACAATAAAAATAATAGTTGGATACGATGAAGCAATAAATACTTGAGATAAATATATTCTTGCGGCAACTTTTTTTTTTCTCATAACAGTCGACAGGCGGGGTAATCCCACGTATCGAATGACGTATACGGCGATATAGGGATACCCATGTGTAGATATAGGCATAAGAAAATCTCCTTCCCAACGAAATATGAGTCAGCAAATATAGTAAAAAAAAGAATTGAGAAAAACCTTTTTGTGCTCGGGGGGAATTCGCGAATTTACCTATTTTGCAGGCCTGACACAGGCTGCTGTGTACACGTATGCGATAAATAGTGATATACATTAGATAGAGCATTTCTTCATCTCGGTTCAAATAGAGAGCTTTTTTTAAAAATCATTCATAATTCATCCGAAAATACGAAAATGATGAACCCTGTTTGACGATTTTGGCCAAAAAAAGGTCAAACGCGGGGCCTAACACAGAGTTCTACGGCTGTTCCCTGAGCTACGGAGTATGTGGAACGGACCGTACAATACTTCAACTAAATTCAAATAGAAGCGCTTTTTCAGAATGTAGTCAGAAAAATCCATATTTTTGTAAAATAATTCAACTGACAAAAATTCTCATACAAAAATGTTGTTGTGCCATCGCGTTGACAACTTCAACCCCGTCAGTCCGCGGCTGGATGCCGTCCTAGGAGCACGGTCACGCCCAATTTTTCTCTAAATAATTTGCATGTGTGCAGTGCACTTTTTGGATATAATTCTGAGTAAGTACCTATATTTCATACACTATTCTTTGTCAGGAATTGATGACAGTATTATATTCTGTACGATTCATGGTCGTTTTCTTGTATAGATGATAAAAAAAAAGAGTCCAAAGAAATCTGTAAACAAACATCCATTTCCTTTTACTTTGACGTATAACCATATCAAATAAAATTGATATGACAATAAAGCGTCACCATCAAAATCGGGTATATTTTCACGTTGGTAGCATAGTATTATGTCATTTAGTATGAGGCATGGGAGTACAATCGTGTTCAATTTCATTTTCGATTTTTTTAGTGTAAAGTGACATACAGTAACTAACATAATCCGTTATTATTTTCAGAGTCGAAAACGAAAATTTAATCAATCTAGAAAACAGTGTTGCCAGATAAACCTGAAGTCGATAAGTGTTTTAAGCTGTTGAGCTGGCTACTTGTTTAACTCTGTACAGAAAGCGGACCAAGAATTTTATTCAACTGGAAGAAGGACAGAAGAAAATAAATCCTTTAAATAATGCTTGTGAATTGTTTAATTGTAAGTTAATAAACATTACGAACAATATAATTAACATTTATTTATGTAGGGAGGTAGGGATATCCTTATTTCTGTCAGCCTCGTGATCAGAAAAATAATGATACCACATTGTATTCATTCATATTTAGTAAAAGTCGGCCGAAGGGATGTACGGTGCCAAAACTATCATTGGGCCATATAGCCGCCTATCACCTATTACCGATACTCTTAGTATTTGTCCTACCCAATCTAACCCCAACAACGGCCTGAAACTCTTAGGCTCCTTCCAGTACATCCCGGCTGGACATCTGCTGCTCCTGTACAGCTTCTTGATGTACCAGTTCGAGCAGCAAATTGCCTATAAAATGCCATTTACCCACTGGCGTTTGGATTTTTGAAGCCAAATTTAATGCCGATTTCACGAAAGTAGATAACAGCGGTGATAAAATGAAGGCATTCATTGAACTGGTACATATGTATAACTACACACATTAACATGGTCTAGGGAAAAGCTTATGATTTGATTAAAACTCCACAAACTTCTATAAATCTCTGTCAAACGAATGAACACCGGAGTGTTCATTTAATCATGCCACGTAGACACTTGACCAGGAACGAATGTTAAGAGCAGTGGACATGATTGAATCTCCAGCACCCACAACAAGTTAATTTATATTAAGGTGATACAGTTATGGTTTGGGCAGGGATTCGTCCGTCTTGGCGGTAGAACGGACCTCGTTTGGATACAAGGCAATGTGACTGCTCTAAAATACCGGGATGATGTGCGCGAGCCGAGGTGAGCCTGTAATCTTGCCCCACAGACGACAAATGGGACAATTTTTCCAGCTAATGCACGACAATGCCAGTCCACATACGGCGCGTATCATTAAAAATTGGTTACAACAGCACGATATCTAATCTTTAGACTGGCCTGCTCCATCTCCTGATTTACCCTGATTCAATGGAGCATGTCTAGGACATGCTTTAGAAAAGAGCTCTCCAGAATTTCCCTGGAGATTTTGTGCATGAAAAACAGCTTTTATTGCATCTTCATCATTAGACTGGGGACAGTATCCAGGACAGGCTATCGACACCCTTGTTTTGAGTATGCAGAACCGTTGCAGATGTGTCAGAAATGACTTAGGTGCCACTCCACAGATTATTTTTTGTAAATGTTTTCTTCAGGTTTTTTTTAAACGCAATGAACAAGCGTTTGACCACTATCCTACCTGATGTAAAGCAGCGATGTGGTCTACGATAGAGCAAACTTGTTCATTAGGTACCTATTCACCCTTGAATTGAAGTCGTTCAGACCTGGACAGGCTTCGGGAAGGCATTCCACATCCTGGCGGTTCGCACTATAAAAGTGGGCGCAAACCGTTCGGTTCGCGTAAATGGTATATCCACCTGGCATGGATGACGTTTAGCCGTTCTCGCGGTTGTCTCCGTAGCACACTCTCCAAAATGCACCCGATAGAAGACATATTATAGGCACGTAACCTTTCGGCGATGTTTTAGGCTTTATAGTCGAACATCGAACACCCTGCCGTCACCTATGAACCTTCTAGCATGTCTCTCTATTGCCTCCAGAGCCTCAAGCTGGTATTTTGCTGATCCATTCCAAAGATGAAAGCAGTATTCCATACACGATCGAACTTGTGCTTGTTACACAGTGAACAACTTTTCCGGTGTGAAATACCGCCGCACCTTCGAGAGGATGCCCAGCTTCTTGGCTGCGCGTTGGGCCGTAACCTCAAGATAGGAGCCAAAGTTGAGGTTGGGGGTTAATGTCAATTCTAAAAGCTCCAGCCGATTGGCTATAGGCAGGGGAAAGTGGAAGCCAGATGAAACGCGCTCCTTTTTGCTGAGAATAGACACGCCTTGGGTTGTGTGTTTTAAAAAAAAAGTAATGTTTGAAGTTTTTCTTCAAAATTTTTTTTGTTTAATTTTAACCAAAAAAATATTATAATCGTATATTAAATAAGATATATTTTAAGATATGGGTCTTAACAAAAAGTTAGTTTGATTTTAGATATTTATGTTTCATTGAAATATCCCTAGAACATGTTAATGTGTGTACCCCGAACTAATATGTGGGTACTATAAAACTCGAGAAATTTGAACGAAACACTTTTCATTTGACATGTACACCAATGTTCCGAAAATTACTTTTAATATCAAAACAGACATTTTGTATACCTGTCTAGTGTGTGTGATAATACGTATAGGAAAGCGATTTTGTATGCAGCGATGATGACGTCAAAAAGAGAAATAGGCCCTTAAAGAATTTTGCTGGTGCCGATAATCGAAAAAAATCCTATCTGAGAGTGAAATCGACGGAGAAGACGGGACGATACGTTATGATAGTGGACTGTATGATTAATTCAAATAAAAACACTAGAAAAACATACATATAAAATAGTATACTTATAAAAAAGGATGTTTTCACCGACAGAGAGTATGCACCGTGACTAGTACTTCAAACAATCCATCCAAGAAGATATTTTAGATTCAATCAAAAACTTTGAAGAGACTCATATATTCTGTAGGTACTTACTTGAAATACTTGACTGTACCATTTGCACTTTATTGTTCAGAACCAAGTAGAAATATTCATTAAAACCGTGTTCGCAAGTGCGCGAACTCTCAAACGATTTTCGACCTTCCGAAAAGGAATATAAAGCATCACGGCATCATATTCCTTTAGCATTACGGGCACGTTAAATGGTATACATGCACTTGACTTCATAGAGGTACCCTTTGAAGTGTTGAGTTTTGAAACGAGGACTCTATGTTTATATGAATAAGTTCGAATTTCGTTAGCGAGGCACGGTTTATTTGGTGATTTGAACGCAAATTTCTATTTATGTGCTATTTATTTGGTAGGAGAACCGTGAAATTGTGTTCTGTACAGGTACAATAGGAAACGTAACGTCAGTTACCCCTTAAGTGAAAAGAGAGAGGAGGATTCCGTTTGTTATTTTTTATTTTTGCACATTGTATATGGCAGAAGAAGCATAAAAGTAAAGTCAATGCCGTAGAAATGCGGTCATTGCGGAGTATGAAAGGCGTGACATTGAATGACAGGATAAGGAATAGTGTGATAAGAGAAAGTTGCGGTTTGAAGGAAGACGTAGTGACCAAGATTGAAAGGGCATGCTTCGGTGGTTTGGGCATATGGAGAGAATGGATGAAAGTCGATTGACGAAAGAGATTTATATGGGTGATGTAATAGGCCGGGTGAGTAGAGGTTGCCCCAGAAGGACATTACAGGACCAGATTTGGTGATGTCTGCCGAAGCGTGCGGTGAAAAGTATCTCGAAACCAGCGCGTACAATGTTGAAAAAGCTTATATGAATGTAGATCGAAGCAAAAGGGGTATGTTCAGTGCATCTGACAATGGGATTCTGTAGTCTCGCCTAACCCCTTGGGGAACAGGGTGAAGTGTATTGTATGTATGCGTTACGACGGACACGTGACCACGATCCTTTCTGTCAACATGCACGCATTTAAGAAAACACAAAACTATCTAAGAAGATTTATCTCTCTCAAGCACTTTGCAAGGATTGCCATTTCAATGAAATAGCCATGAAGTTTTCTTTAAACACGTTGAACAACCCTTTGACCACCATCCTACCTGATGTTAAGCGGTCTACGATGGAGCACACTTGTTCATTAGGTGCCCGCGAATTGAAGACCTTCCGATTGTACTGCGCAGGAAACACAGACTTTGACAAGTCATTCCACATCCGGGCGGTTCGCACTATGAAAGTAGACGCAAACCGTTGACGTGTTCGAAATTCATTTACTATACATAAAAAAATCTCATTACCTTGTGAGGAAAAACTTTGAAAAACGACAATTTTACTAAGAATTCATAAAATACTATTATTTTAACGCTAATAAAAACAGTATAAACATAAAGTGGTTTGGTGGAAAGTCGATCACTAATATACACGAATTAATTTTTTAACGAGAACCTACTTATTACTCATAAAAGCGTTCATAACCTAACGGGCCAATTTCCCTTGACAGGGTCATTGTTTGTCAACCTTTTAACCGTGCCCGAATCCCAGTGGTCAGGCAGGGGTAACAAATCATTTTAACACCTGACCGCTAGCGTGCGTTATCGCTGGCTCTGCGTGAAAAATTGCCCTTTCCAAACGAATAGCCGGTCACTTTCGTTCAGTATTGTTTCAAGTATATGAAGGTTGGGTCGGTGAAAATGTTGACGACGCCTGGAACAGCGGGCGGCGCTCGATGGTAATCACTCTAATGTCCTTGTTAACAATAGTTGGAAGGTGACATTTCTAACACAAATCTGTTATTGGGAGAAAAACTAGTAGTAGGTAAATAAGATTAGTAGACGTTTTTAAATTACAAATACATAGACCTCTAGCTGCTACGATTCTGCTCGGATGTCTTTCGTGTGAAGGCTTTGTACACACATTCCTCACAATGCAACGGTTTCCGTCAGATAAGGCCACCGTGAAATTCTATTGGTTCACGTCTAGGTTAAAGAAACAACCTCTTCATTACAAATTAGACTGATCACAATGGCTACCATTATTTTGATTTAGTATTATTTAGTATTTTCAGGTACGAGGCAATTTAGTGCCATTAGCACTAAATTAGTCCTATCGACTTAAAAAGTAAGTACTTCTGCCGAGCTCTCCCTTTATAGCTATTAAAAGAATTATAATGAATGCGTCAAACAATTTCGAGGCGACATTTTCACCGAATCCAAGTCACAACGCAGAACCTTTTGCCACGTTTAATTGGAGGGCGGAGGTTTTGATTAATGCCATCAGATAAGCAGCAAAGACTCGGCACGAAAAGAAAAAGGGGTTCACAGCCCTCACACATTAACCTAATTCGTTTTAATTACCCGAATTAATCATTTCTAAATACTTTCTAAGTGAGTGGACCCTAGGTTAATCCAGGTAATGTTTATTTTAACGGCTGTTGATTTATTTGACCAGGGACCGAGTGGCCGCTGAATAATAGCGGACATCGTGAAAATATTTTAGGGGCCGTTTCCTTTCAGCGATACGACTTGGAAATTGAAATACGTGGTAGTTAGTGTGTTGCGAACATGCGATTGAGTGAGACTTTCCTTGCGAGTGTTTCGTAATATATGTTTTATGATTATATTGTGTCCACAAACGAATCAGAACGTACATAACGTACTAGCTTATATCTATTTAGGTTATGACAATTTAGTCCCGTTTTACCTACCTAATTAACACATCAATTGTTCGTATTCGACAAAGTTTCTCTACTACCTCAGAACTACAGCGGAAGTGGCTTAGAATCTTCAGAGCGCCCTGTTACGGGAAAATCATAGTCAATAGCTACGTTTTCAGCGGGGCTGCTACGTGCTACGTCGTAGTCATCGCATCGCTGCGTACCTGTGTGAAACACTTTATGACATTACATTGTGTGTGTGTGTGTGTGCGTGTGTATGTGCGTGTGTGTGTGTGCGTGTGTGTGTGTGTGTGCGTGTGTGTGTCTGTGTTGCTAAGTATCAATGTGTACAATAGGATAGTGTGCATGTGTGAAACCAAATTATGTCATTGTTTGTCATCTCTGCGCAACATGTTACATAATTAAACGTAACAATTTTCTCCCGGCAAAGTTTGTGGACGGAACACTACAGACATGCCCGCAGTTACGCCAATATGTGAAATGGGTAGACGGGACACGTAAAATTGTTGGTAATAGAAAGTTCAATGAATACGATTTATAGTGAAAAAAAAATTATGCAAATGAGTACCTAAAACGGTGTTTATGAATCCTTAAAGTTACCTATTTTATTTTATTATTTACTCATACTCATGACTTTACTGTAAGTAGTAAAACAATGTTGTAATAAATAAACTGTACATTAATGTACTTACGTCATTTTTTCACAGATTATCGTGCTTATTCCCATTCTATTCC
Source organism: Conopomorpha cramerella (assembly GCA_012932125.1). Classification (NCBI taxonomy): domain Eukaryota; kingdom Metazoa; phylum Arthropoda; class Insecta; order Lepidoptera; family Gracillariidae; genus Conopomorpha; species Conopomorpha cramerella. The sequence continues at coordinate 1,240 of SJJU01002497.1, read as the reverse complement.
CCATGTCGTCAATGGCAGTTTTACAATAATTTACGTAGAAGCGATTCCATGTCTGTTTACATTACATTTAATTAAAAGTCCATTTGGCGTGTTCGCTTTTTTTGCAACATTTTCTGTTCCAACTCAAAATGTGCGGCGAATTACGTTTAATTTATCACATAGTTGGCGGTAACTGATAATACATTCATAGCTATGTAACATGATGTACAGTTATTTGGTAATTCATTTTGGGCATATTGTGAACGATTGCTTTCAGTGTATGGTTACAGTATATTGTTGTACTGTATAACATATTTTTTTGTATTCTCTACTACATTACGCTCTTAGATATGTCGCTCATTTGCTCTAACAACGCGATACTACTAGATTTTTACTGTGAAAAGAATCGTTAGTAATAGTAATAACATTGATATTTCAAGAGTGTCACATTCTGAAATGTCGCGTTGCTGTAGCAAATGAGCGATATAGCATCAATAGACTGCATATACTCAGAGTAGTACACATAAACAATAGATATGCAACTGCTACGAAACTTGCACAATCTCTATTTCCTTATTCATAATCATGAATCTCTTACAGTATCTTGGTTCTCCGTCAGCAATCAGTACAGTTAAGTCGATTTTTAGTTCTTTCGACCCGCTCTAAGACAGCTCTTAAGTATTTCCTTCTACAAACTGTACAACGATAAATTAAAAATGTAGGCGAGATTCGAGAAAATCACTCAATAAACTTTCCTTAAGCATCCCTGTGTTCAAAACAACAAAAAAGTGTATGTCTTCATGCCATTGTATTTATGGCAATCAGCTGAACAGTAAGTTTGTATAAAGAGGTACATTTCTTCCTTTCGTTCTTTTTTGTTCGATTAATACTACCAAGAAGGCAAAGGCTTCGTTCGCTTAACTAAGGCTAATCTGGGAGTCAAATGTGCTCACTCGGCGTATCGAAATCTCCCTCTTCAATTCCATAGTGAAGTCTGTGTTACTCTTTGGTTGTGAGACGTGGAGAATGACAAAGGGCCTGACATACAAACTTCAAGTATTCGTCAATAAATCCCTCAGGTCGATTCTTCGTATCTACTGGCCGAAGACTATACGCAATATTGATCTATGGAAATTGTGTGACCAGTCTCCCATAGGCAAAGAAATCGCCATGAGGAGATGGAGATGGATAGGCCATACAATTAGAAGAGGAGCATCAATAATGCCAGTATCGCTTTCGAGTGGCGTCCTCCAAACGCCAA
>SJJU01002496.1:0-39085 GCA_012932125.1 Conopomorpha cramerella | reverse complement strand
ATTAAGTCCACCCATTATACTTTTAGTGGAAAACAGTATTACATAATTAAATAGTGAATCTTTTGAAAAAGAAACACAAATTATTTACAATTATTTTAGAATACAAGTAAATATTACAGTTAGGCGCCTTGATTTAATGAGTAGGCTTCACTTAGTACTAGCGCAAGCGTACAAGGCTAATATGACCTCCTACCTCTCGAGAGTTTATTAATCCGATCATGCAGACTGTCCGGGTTCTGATTTCAAAATTACTGTCATTTTCTCTTCAATACTCGAACATATCCGTTTCTAAACGTCACGTCCGAGGTACGGATATAAAACATTTATATATACACGTAAATCCTATTTCAAATGAAAATTTCCGATGAATAGTAAGTAGTATTTTAAATAAAAAGAAAATAGGTTACAACGCTAATTTACCGCGATTAAACTATTATGCTAATATCGTGCTTATACACTCGTGGGCAACAATCGTGTCACACGAATGTTGTGTTCCCAACACATCTAAATATCTCGCAATCGTGGAGAGCTAACTCCTCAGTTTATTCCCACTTGTTCCTATATTAGTTTAAATATTCCTTCAGACAGGAACTGTTAAAGGGACTACTGGGAATAAATGTAACAGAGGTTCTTTTTATCACTATAAACAAGCGTTTGACCGCCATCCTGCCTGATGTTAAGCAGCGATATGGTCTGCGATGGAGCACACTCGTTCATTAGGTACCTATTCACCCGCGACTTGAAGACCTTCAGACTGTACTGCGCAGGAAACACAGACTTCGGAAAGTCATTCCACATCCTGGCGGTTCGCACTATGAAAGTAGACGCAAATCATTTGGTTCGCGTAAATGGTAAATCCACCTAGTATGGATGACGTTTTGCCGTTCTCCTGGTTGTCTGAGTAAAATAAAGTGTGTTTTAAACACAATAAAACAGCGAAAACGAATGTCATAAGGTATTGTATTTAATATCACTACTGTACGCTATGTTTCTTACTTCTTCACTGAAATACTACTGAGCCGATTTAGACTAAACATGGTGGGAAATAACATATATTAGGTTATATCCCGGACTACATACGAGAGCAAATGAAGTATAAAATATTCTTATACGTATGAGTCGCTTTCAAAGCAAATGCGTTAAAAATACATTGACACCTTGAAATCCTACAAATACTCTGTAGCCAAATAGAATGAACGAAATGGTATTTAATCTAAAACATTAATCAGCAAGTCATATTATGTAAGTACGACTTACAACAGAGCTCGATTGAATTCTAAAATAACTCCATTTAATATTTGCCAATCGATTCGTTTGGATCAGCAACGAAGCTTTTCTAGTTTGTAAACTCCCAAAGTTTTGTTCAAAAGCAAACAAGGCGCTCCAAAAGACTTTTCTTTTTACATTAGCCAGCCTTCAACGAAACTCGAGTTTTTTCAACACTGTTAACCAAATATGTGTAGATGAAGTAGGTATAGTGCTCCGCTGAGTTTTTCACGAAAATGTAAATCGACGTACTTCAATATTGAACTTTGTATAGATCAAAGGAGATGAAATATCAAAGTGAAATGTATACAAACTGTTTGGTAAATATATATGTGTTTATTGTAATAATAAGTACATAGAGGAGATATATTTACATTGAATTTAATTCGTTTTAGGCAAAAACCTAAAATTGTAGGATAATCTAGATAATCTTTCGGCGCTGGCCCCGTACGATGTTGTTCTGGCTGTGCGAAAGGGATAGGGCTAGATTAATAGTATGACACCGTCACTGTCACACAGCGTAAACAATATTACTTTACGGCTTCATGGTACGGGGACTGATCTCTATATAAATGTTCCTAAGCTATATATAAAACTCAAAGTTATGACTAATTAATTCATCACTTACTCATTAACGCATAGCCTAGTTTACCCCCGATAGTTGAAATTTAACTTTTTATGAAGTAAGATAATTAAATAAGATATATAAATACGGATGTATATAAGGGGGTAGAAGTTAATGTGATCATGTAGATATCCACTAGTAGATACTCAAGTAAGTATTCATGACTAATTTTTATCGTATTAAAGTACGAGACTTTTGTTTCACAAGAAATCACAGGTAAACTGTGAAATCTAACTGAAAAAATACAGATTTAATGAACGCGCCACCATGGTATATAAATACACCATTAGGGCAATTGGTTCACCGCCTATCTTAATGTTTACTGCCAAAGTAACATTCAATAAAAAAATACTTAACAAAAAAGAACCGTCTTCAATAAAAACAAAGTGTATTTAACTCTTAACGCCTTTTAATACAAAGCGAGGTAGGCAGAGCCACTATGACCAAATGACCATGGTTCACCGTAATGACAATAATTATAAGTGTCCAAGAAAGTGTTATACCTACCGTAATATAATAATATGTTTTACAAAATGCTACAGGTAGTCATTTTTTCGTATAATATGACCAGCTGACCCGGCGAACATTGTCTTGCCAATACACATTTTTTACAATATATAATTATTTTTTTTCAATTACATACTATCCTATCGACTTTGAATTGGCAATAGGTCGTATTTGATTTTAAAAGTTCAAGCATTTTTTTAAACAACAAGTACTTTCTGACATAGCCATACTAATCAAACTCGTATCATACGGACGATTCAGATAGGACGTGTTGCCATTTCACAGTCGATAGGCTTTAAACTATCTGCATACCAAAGTTAATTTAAATCGGTTTAGTATTTTTGCCGTGAAAGCGAGACAAACAGACATAAACATTTATACTATTATTATTATAAATTCTTAAGCGACGTAATATATTGAGTATGCGTTAAAATAATAATAATAATAGACACTTCTACTTCTTCTTTTAATCTCAGAGAGCGGGATAGGCAGAGACACTTGCTAAGCACGCCCACAGTCAACCAAGCTTATGCAAACATAATGTGACAGCAGCCGGGTATCCATAACGTATTTCCCCACGATCAAAAACGGGTGAGCCCATCGCCGTGTGATTAAAAAGAACATACATATTAATTTGTATTATGAATTTGGGCCCATTTCGTTCATATTGATCACGTAATCATGATTTATTCATCGCATGCGGCGGCTGTGTCTGCCACATCACACAGTGTTAAATAAACATCGTCTTGTTAAACAGATTCTATATTTGATTCTGAATTACAAACACATTAGCTTAGCGCGTGCCTCTGTCTACCCCTCTCTAGGAATTGAGTGTATGTATGTTTGTATGTTTTTCATATGACTTCACTGGACGAAGACCCCCAAAAAAATTATATTTATAAATGTATATAAATAAAAAAATGGGGTTTGCACTCCGGGAGTGCAGGCAGAAGTGAAAACAATTCAAATGAAATATTTAAATGAATACATTTTCTGTTTAATATTCATTTCTAAAATAAATATAAAAACTCTCAATCTCGTCTATCGCGAGGGCACGAACGAATGCCCATGCAAAGACTGCGTATAGCATGCAGCGCTCTCACATACCTATACACTCTGAGTATACAAACAGGTATGTAATCTCGTCTGTCGCGAGAGCACGAACGAATGCCCATGCAAAGAGCGCGTATAGTATACATATATTATAAGGGCCTTACCAATAATAACCAAATTGCTATTTCGAAGATACACAAAGCTCAACTTAACTTGTCAGTTGTATGTCAAATACGGAATAACCAGTTCAAGTAGACCTGTAATAATAGTTGTGTAAGTAAAAAGGCGTTTATTGGTAAGGGGGTTAGAATACACGCGGAGTATATATCTGTGTAAAATCTCATCTGTCGCGAGAACGGCTGAAAATGTTCACCCACAAAAGTTCCCAACGCGCCATAAGAAGTTTTCACTTCAAAAAAATATCTAAATACACATACATACATACACTTCACGCGCTTTTAATCCCAAGGGAGCGGGGTAGGCAGAGGCACTTGCTTAATAAGCAAATGCCCACGGTTCACCGAGCGTATTTAACCCAACGTATCTATCAAGTAAAGTATCTATCAAGAACATTTTTAACTCTAAAAAAATCTAATTTATTTAAATAAAATCTAATCTTCTGGATTGGTCACCTACCTAATTCCCCATGCCTGTATCAATGACTTATCACCACGTTTTTTCAGTTTTTGCCAAACGGGTTTTAAAATAATATTTCCGAATAACCCTGTATATACAATTCCCTAATAAACATCACAATCCTCATCACGCGTAAGGCAGCCTATAAACAGAATCCGTATCGGACCGGATTGTCTCACGGTTAAAGAACAAATTAACTCGTTAACAATTATTCAAGCTGGGTCAATGCCCTTCAACTCAACAACCTGTAATTACATACAACGCTTAATCGTTAAATTTTCACCTCGATATCAAATCAGAATTTTGACTGGTACTATTGAACTCCTTCAAGTGCAGATATCTCTGTTCACGTTATGTGTGTTATTCTCGCTCTAATCGTGTTTGCGTAAAAGAGACAAAGTATGCTTAAGCGAATCTTGAGAGTGATTATTGTTTCAGAATAAGACGTATAGAAATCTATTTTCACACCTTTCTTTACTTCTCTGTAATCCGCCTACATGATTTACGACAAACTTTTCTTATTCGAGCTATACTCAGGAAATGACATTTACAATATTTCAATTTCATCAGTCTTCAAATGTCACTTGAACATAATTTGTCTCTTTTACACAAATGGTTAGAGAGGAACAGACGTTACTTGAGGAGAGACCGGTCCTTCTGGAGTTTCTGAAAATGGACCTTAGGTACTAAGGTAACTGTTATAAAGTGGCTAAAATTGAAAGTTTAATTTGATCTACTTTAAATAATTTAACATACTTGCCAGTCAGATCTACAAGAATGAATATAATTTAATGAAATTGAATGATGTTTTGGAGCGTCTAATGAAATTCTGGTATGAATATTTTGGGCTGTAAAAGAAATTAGTTACTTGATTAGGAATATGTTCTATTGTGTAGTCAGTGACTTTTATCAAGCTCGCAACTCGCTCGCGCTAAGCAACAATGTAGTACGGTCGGCCAAGAAAATAGTCTATCAGTTTCGATGACACTTCCTGTGTCACTAAAACATCAATAAGGTAGAGTTGGTATATTGTGACACGTGAACAATGAACCTTAATGTTTAATGACATTCATATGAGTTTCAACCTTAGGGTGGTAGAGCAGATTCTTGGCCGACTGTACCTATTACTCATAATATGACAATTTTAAAGTTATTAATTTTCCTCCTTTACTTTTAGAGCAAGGTTTATTCCTAACTAGTGGCCCGCCCCGGCTTCGAACGAATGCATGCTGATATAAGTGTTTCCCTACTATATTATGCAAGTAAACATAATATTATAGTATACGTAAAAACTTTCCTCTGGAAACCTACCTTTTTTATCGTGGGGAAATCCGTTATGGATACCCCACCGCTGGCGGGAACAACGGCGGGTTTATGTGGGACTCGCACCCACTAAAACCCCACGGTGACCACTCGCGCGTTACTGCCGGGGCGACCTTAGCCACTACATCAAGGGCGGCCCCAGCCGCGCTAGGCCTTTACGGACCATCTCCGGCAATCGCGGCGGTACCAGGGTCACCGCGGTACCGCCATCGTCCTCGGAGACCGTAATTTAAGCGCACGAGTCCCCACCCGTACGCTACAGCCCCCACGCCCTTTCAGTCGCCTCTTACGACAGGCAAAGGATAACCTCAGACCTATTCTTATGCCCGGAACTGCTGGGCTACTGGAAACCTACCTACCTATCTTTTAAAAAGAAACCGCACTGAAATCTATTAAAGATGATTTTATACTATGTATAACTAACTGACGTTACGGCAAGTATTATTTAGGTCCTTAGAATTCAGATTGCATGTCGACTATGAATAATTTTAGGCCCAAAATTCGTCGGAGAATGTACAAATATGTGGTTTGGTACTTGCGTACTATAACCGGAACAACGTGTAGGTCAGGAATTCTATGCATTAATCCCTTATCCATCAGTGGTCGGATATCATACCCTTTTCATGAGGATTCCATTTTGTTGGATTCAGGCCTCCGTTGCCGCCACCGTCGAGTTATGTCGGCCATTTTCCGTACTAGTTTTACTAAGGCTGGGATTACCCGGGATGTCACTTATTAAATTTTTGTGATTCATACAAATATCGTTTGTAGGAAATGAAATGTTGTTAAATTTGACAAACTCTATGTCGGTCTTATAAATTACAATCTTTTTTGAGAAATATTGCTAGTCGTCCTTACAAATAGATATGCTTGTTACAGAAATTTACATAGATACATTAAAATAATACATGAAAAATGTATTCTGCATCCGTGCAATCATTCAAACCAAATCCAATGGACGTTAATTATTCTTTTTGTAAATGATAGCGCATAGCAGTAGTTGATTGTTCTTTACTTGTAGTAAAGAAACGCAAAACATATTTCAGCGTAGAAGAAGTAAAAAGACTTATAAACCCTAAATAACCACTAGTACCACAACAGTTACCACGCAAGATAAGTAAGTACCTACGTAAAAGTAATTTAAAAATAAAATAGCTAATATTCCGTGCTACGAACACTAATATATCAAATAATAAACACCGATTTAACCGTAATTTGTTAACCTTCGACTTCGTGCGTAAAATAAAGAGACCTTTTTTTTAAACCGACGTACGTAACAGCCCCGGGGCCTAACGTCCGTAGGTACGCGCATATAACGTATCGGTCACGTAGAAAAATCATATTTTCAATGGAACAACGGTTCGGGTCTTCAGCGGAGAGAGGGCTTTTTTGCAGCCGTGATTTCACGATACGATTAGGAGCAGTTTTTTTTTTCTCCGCCACCGCATTTTCTTCTTTTTTTCTCTAGCGAACAATGCGATGGAAACCGCACCACCTGGCCAGCTAAATATCGCAAAAAGTTCCATTCATCTTGCAACAATGATATCTAAATACAAAGAGAAACACCTTTAATTTTCCACGATGGAAACATTAATTATTATTTTTCCTTCTATTTTTTTTCTATCTAAGTGATTCGCTTTTTTATTTGGAATCATTTGCGGACCGTCTAACTAAATGAAGTAACTGCACGTAAATAAAACTGTTGACATATTTTTTTTTTGTAGAGTTTACGCAACAAAACGACTGGACCGATTTGGACCAAATTTGGCTTAAATAAGGAATATTGTTACCTAAGTAAGCTTCACGCTATTGAAAATAATATCTGTGGAGACAAAAATGAGGGCATTAAACTACATCCACTAAGTATACCATAGAAAACGACACTTTTTATATATTTTTTTAATGAAACGCGCACAGACATTACAATTCAATATTGTTCACCGGGTACCATTCTGTTCACGAGTCCACTCGTGACCACACCACATGCAACTGCGTCGAAACGTCAAGTAAAATAACAAAGGTAAGCCCGAGCTTGTCTTTGATTAATTCGCGCCTATATACCCGGTGAACAATTTTGAAACAATTTTTATTATGCCAAATCATTTACTGAATAAATGCCGACATATTATCGAATATCTACCCAAAGTACTAAGTATTTCATAACAAATAAGGATAATTGCTTTAACAACAGGTTGTAACATAGACTGACAAGATTTGCACCACAAGACTTGATACACGCGAAATGCGTGATTTGAGATAAACTGTGTGATTCAAGTCATGTCACGCGTGTCCCGCCCGACCCATGTCGGAAATAACTTCAGATGTAGCCTTGCTTTCGATGTTTCGAAGGTCGCAGATCTAACCAGATAGTTGGTATAAGTATAGATTTTATTCCGTGATAGTACCGAAGTATCACAATGTTACTCATAAGACGAAAGAAAAGGTTAATTTTATATACACACATTAAAAGTGTCTAGGGATAAAGTTCATTTTAGAAGATTGCAATCAAGAATATATTTTACAAAAACTGAATTCACTCATAATTTATTCAAAATGTGGTGATAAGTCATTGATACAGGCATGGGGAATTAGGTAGGAGACCAATCCAGATTAGATTTTTTTTAGAGCTAAAAATGTTCTTGATCCCTAGACACTTTTGATGTGTGTATCTTGTCACAATACCCTCATTTAATGCAACAACGCGATATCTCACAATATTTTGTTATTCTGTAAAGAATACTTAGTAATAGTAATAAGATTGTTACTTTAACCGTGTCACACTTTGAGATAACGCGTTGTTGCATTAAATGAGCGAAGAAATTTTGGTAATAGCGATCGTCTGTGTCCAGTTGGTTCGGGTCCTTGAACTTGTATACCAGGATTTGTCGTCGGCAGTCTCGAGTTCCGGGCTTCACTACCTGGACGTGTACTAATTGGGACTTCTTTTTTCAAAGCCATGTACGGAACACCGCACTAATTATACGGTGAAGGACACATACGGATGAAACCCGTCACCAGGCCGGTGTGTGAACCTCTTCCTACTATAACGGCGATTGGACTCACCCCCTGTCACGTTGGGTTAAATACGCTTGGTGAACCGTGGGCTTTAGCAATTGCCTCTGCCTACCTGTATTTTAGTAATTTAGGGACAAAGAGAGTGTCCTCAAAACTGATATAAGTACCAATTTCTTGATCAACTTTACTAACTAGCTGACCCCGTAAACGTTGTTTTGCCATTATAATATGTATATTATTCCTGTTCAAGTGCGTTTTTTTTACAAAATCCTCTCGTATTAAAGGTTGCATGCCCTAAAACCTACATGCCGAATTTCAAGCCTCTAACTTCTTCGGTTTAGACTTTTCATACAAACGGTTTTTCCCAATACATCCCAGATATAATAGAACACAATTGCTGCGCTTTTCTCGATGGAAAACCATCGCAGGCGCGCACGCGGGTCGCAATGCAAAGGTGACGGCTGAAAACCGGGGCCTGCGCTCCATCCCGTCTCCGTCTCCAGGCAGGATCCCGAGCCGGCGCCAGTTTATACAATGCAATGCCTGTTCTTTGTGGGTACCAGCCGCGCCACTAGATGCACAAAACTACCTATTCCTATCCTATGTTGCTTTTCCTACTTCTCTTTTATGTACCTACAAGACAGGACTCGGTACCTCAATTCCGTTCTTTGTTCAATATAATGTGCTTTGTATAAATAAACTTATTTCATTTCATTTTCATTTCATCCCGTTCTCCTGGGAATTTCCAGAATTCCTTACTTAGTGCTCCCCTACGGTACCTAAGCTAAGTCCCAGACAGATTTCCGAGTTCGGAGTTCCTACGTTTAGCCGTTTAGGCTGTGCGTTGATTGTCAGTCAGTCAGTTAGTCAGCTCCCCTTTTATATATTTAGATAAGGGACGCCATACAATAAGAGACAGAACATTTCAACACTTTATATCGTCTTAACTAAACTAATAAAAACCCTCGGGACCATCACTTTCACAAGCTGGGGCTTACTGCGAACTTCAAGGTATACTTATTTAGTATTTCCATGTCCAACTCGTAAGCTTACAGGAAACCTATTCGAGTTGTTTAAATAACATCGGTGGTGATGGTGAACAGAATACATGTTTCTGCAACCCCAACTTTTCCCGTCGTGGGGATCGCGGCGAGACGGCTGACGGATCTCTCCAGAGGACGAGAACCAGTGCTCTCTGCGAGTTACACCACAACACTACTGCGATCGCCAACCACGCGTGGCAAATGTCTTGGCTTTCGCAGCTGTCCTGCTCAGCTCATGGCAAAAATTTGTCTGGAAATTCAGCTTTTTGAGAATCTAAGTAATTTGGAGGACATACGGATTCACTATGAACAAGCGAATTTTTTTTATATTATACTAGCTGTCCCAGCAAACATTAACCCCCTTACCAATAAACGCGTTATTACTTATACAATGCAATGGTTATTACAGGTCTACTTGAACTGGTTATTCAGTATTTGACATACAACTGACAAGTTAAGTTGAGCTTTATGTATCTTCGAATAGCAATTGTGCCATTATTAGTAAGGCCCTAATTGTTTTGCAATAATAATTTGCCTTTGTACCCCGTGTATTGGGAGAAATATAACTGGTAGATGCATAACAATTTGATAGTAGCCGATTCTCAGACCTACCTGAATACGCATATAAAATTTGGTAAAAATCGGTAAAGCCGTTTCGGAGGAGGACAGTAACTAACATTGTGACATGGAAATTTTATATATTCGATTTTAATTAATTTTGTTTCACCTGATACGACATAGCGGAGACCCTATGGCAATATGCCCACCACATTTGGATTAAATGCTTGATGAACTGTGGTCATTTACTCAACAAGTGACTTATTAAACACGTTTTATCCCCGTACCCGTGGGAATGTTTTCTAGGTATCTTCTATTCTAGTTTCAGGTCTATATATCTACTAATTTTCTCCAAAATCAAATTGGGAGTTCTTGCGTGAAAGATTAGGAAATATCTACACAATAATACAAATATCTTTCGGATTTGTAATGTTAGTAGAATTTCTGAAGAAGAAATACACATTATTGTCCCAAGTCGTCGCAATTTATATCTTTTTTTCAATAGACTTTTTATAGGTAAAGGGGGCACCCGAGATTTCCTCCACGGAGATTCATACCACCGTAAGATTATTTCCTACTCGTCCCACATAAAATATAATAATAATATACGTGTTATTGAAACTGTTTCCTCATAAATCTTTTTATAGTAGGGATCATTTTAATACCAACCTTACTATACGATTTATGTTTTTTGAAAAAATCTAACAAATAATATATACTTAGTTACTACTTACTGTTTCTAGGGTACCATTATCATGGACAAGCCCAAAAATGCCGAAGCCCTATGTGACCGTCTCCCGGGAGCCTATCGACGCGACGGCAAGAAGCCAATGGAAAATGCCACAGGAAAATCTAACAAATAATACAACTTACTACTTACTAGTTCTAAGGTACCATTATCATGGATACACCCAAAAATACCGAAGCAATGGAAAGGAATAGAATAAATAAAAGAAGGGATTTGGATTTATTGCCATTTAACAAGCTTTTCCATACACTTTCAAAACCAACACTAAGAACTAATATGAATGAATGAATGAATATACTCTTTAATGCACACTGTACATTTTTTACACATTTAAAACTAACAATGGTGAGATTGCAAATGGCGATTATCGCTCAGAGCGATTTCTACCAGGTAACCTAATTCATATATAACTGAACTTAACACATAGTGTACACCACCCATGGTGTGTGTCGCTATCCGGTCAAGAATGTTCTAACCTAGTGCTAAAATAATAAGAGTAAATATAAAGTATGTTGACATAAAAATAATAATACACAAATAGATGTCAAAAACAAAAGCTCGCTGTATAAAACGGCTCCGGCACACTACTTGCCATTTGGTGTACGGACCATTCTCTGTACAAGGCGCTTCTAATTGCCTTTGGTTCTTTTCAACGTTCATGTTTTCTTAGCTCCATACGACTTTCCAGTTAGGGTACCGGTGGAGTATAAAAAAATTTACATAACATAACGTAAGCATATAATGCCTACATCAAAGACACACGCTAAATACACACATCAAGTGTCTAGAGATCAAGAACATTTTTAGCTCTAAAAAAATCTAATTTATTTAAATCAAATCTAATCTTCTGGATTGGACTCCTACCTAATTCTTCATGCCTGTATCAATGACTTATCACCGCATTCTGAATAAATTATGAATGATCATTTTTTAATGAAACGCGTACAGACATTATAACTCAATATTGTTCACCGGGTATATAGGCGCGAATATAACCAATCCAGTCGTGACCACGACGCATGCAATTGCGTCGAAACGTCGAGTAAAATAACAAAGGTAAGCTCGAGCTTGTCTTTGGTTATATTCGCGCCTATACACCCGGTGAACAATATTGAGTTATAAATTGAGAATGTATTCAGTTTTTTAACCGACTTCAAACAAAAAGAAGGAGGAGGTTCTCAATTCGTCTGTATGTATAATATTTTGTACTTGATCCCTAGACACTTTTGATGTGTGTAGTATTTAGGCCCTGTACAGACCACTTCAATGGCTCTATGTGACCCTGTCGTTTTCCCTCGTTCCATTACAGACTACGCCTCAAGGTTGCTGAGCGCTGCCACGTGTTTCCTGGTCGTCCTCTCGTGCGGAAGGTTGCCATTCAAAAGCGCCAACTTGTGGGTATGATCGTCAACGCTTTCAATAGAGAAAATATAAATAAAAACACAAGGGTGGTTCCGTGATAAGGAAAGCACGATCTTATAATAGTATCCGAAAGAAATTGAGGCAAACACTGGAAAATACGTTGGTTCGGGGCCTAAAATACTCGTGAGCAAAAATTCCGAGTCTTAATATTATAAATGTGAAAGTAGGCATGTTTGTTATGCTTTCACGCAAACACTACTAGACTAATCATCATGAAACTTTGTACGCATATTGTCGGAGATACTAGAAGTAACATATGATACTCTAATAAAATAATGTGTAGTCCAGTAAATTATACAACGTGTAAATGAATAAACGTTACAACCGTTGCACATCAGCTGTATTTTTCCGCAAGTAGTACAAACGTGAATATAAAAAAAATATTTCACCCTTTTTTAAGAAGTAAATATTTTATTCGTAAATACTGACAATTCTTATTACTTTGTAACGCTACGACGACGCTCCTCGCGCGGAGTTCAACCGACGCGACGCGCGCGCTTGAGACAGGTTACATACAACTAGGTAGGTAGCTCAGATATTTTACCGATTTACCTAACTACATACCTAAAAATCTTTGACTCTGACTTTGTAATTTACAATTTGGCAAATTTGACATTCATTTAAATGAAGTAAGTAGGTAGGTATGTAGATACCTACATTTCTGCTTTACCTACCTACTTACTTTAGCGGAGATGACTAGTAATTTTGCGAATTATTTAGTTCTCAGTAAATGAATAGTCCATAACTCCCGTATTTTGAACAATTTAATTTCTTTAGGTATTTACTTTGTAAATTACATTAATCGATAAACTCACCCATTACTGCGTTACGAAGTTCAGTTCGGTGCCTGTGGCAAAGAGGCTTCGAAATGTCTACTGCGTTTTGCTAGACACAGCCGTGAACGTTTTATACCAGCATCCAGTGCTACCGGTATCCTAAACATGCCAAAGTCTCTGAGCCTTTGCGTAGCGGACAACATTGTCGTACGGGATATTGATATGCCAAACTCGTCTCGGTACACTCGCACTGCTTGACTAACATTGTCACCACATCGAGCTAAAACACGCACCATCTCACAATATTGTACGTTGGAGTAGCGATACGCCATTTTCAGTCACTCACGCGCGCGGAAACGATGCTGAAAAAAGAGGACATCCACCTGCATGTGCACGCGCCGCTCGACTAATTGGGTCAGGGGCAATGGCGCACGCCTACCCCTTCCCCCCTGACCCGCCCACCCCACGCCCGATTGCATGCTAGTTTCGGCAAATCAGAAAATCTCACACTTGTGTCTCTTTTATTCTTATTGTTTTGAAGAAAGATAGAAAATTATTGCTTCTTTTTGGCATCATCGGTATACGTTTTGAATCAAGGTGATGTTTTACTGGATACGGTTTCGCGCGGGTGGAGGGCGGCGCGGTATGGGTTTGTTGACCTACGAACAGTAGGTAACTACATAATAGCTAGACAAATAAAAATAAGACAGGGCAAGACAAATAAATACTAAATCTCAAAAATATAAACCTATATTTTATTATATCGAAATGGACTCAACTACTGGTACTGAGTATGCAGTTTCATGGTTGCTACGTTTATTCGATTACACGTTGTATAATTCTGAAAGTAGTAATTTGTATACAAGACAACAATAGTATATGACATTTCGCTATTTTATTGTCTTTCCTTGAGAGATCTTTAGATGTATGTGTACACACAAAATTATGTGTAACCCAGAATTTTTTGTTCTCGAGTGTAGTTCGATTATGAATGCGCGACAACTACATGAAATGCTAATGCAATAAAGATATTGAGTATTGAGTATTGAAATATCTATTCTTATGGCCGATTCTTCGTACGAAGAAATCTATCTGTGATACCTTTTCCCTATTCCCCTTAACAACGTATCGTTATAATAAACGCCCGTAGGACCCCCAGTGTCGTAACATGACGCGCTCGACTGGGCTTTTACCGAGTTAATTCATTTAGTGCTGATTGGTGTGATTAGATTTCGTGATCAGAGGGGCATACCCCGTTTTAATGTGCCTCCTGGGTGTAGGTAAGTACATACATCAGACTGCTAATAGGGTGGCCCCGGCTCGATGAATAGGCATGGTCAATTTAACTTCGCGTTTTCATTTGAAATTAGCTTTGATCCAAGGATACCCTTGTGCTCTTAGTGATCATGGGGTCGATAGTTCGATTCCACGTGAAATTTTAATAAAATTATCCTTACCTTTCTTTATCTTTATCCATATGGATAACAGAGATTTAGCAACGTTTGGTTCAGGATAAGGAAATTTCCACATACCTACGAAGAAACTTGATGTGTAAATTCTAACTCTGTCTCTTATCAACATATCAATAAATATACAACCTTTAGTGCCTATTTATTTATTTATATTATTTGCACTAGAATTGTACTTAATGCTATATATACTTCAATATAGATATAATATAATATAGATATGTTATTAGGCATATTGTATTTTTTTTTTCTCTTTTTTTTGTGTGTTATTATTTTTTTCTTTTTTTTTCCTTTTAGTGTTCATGTCATGTTTAATTATTGTAGTGTTAATTTAAAAGTTAAAGTGAAATAATTGTATTATTTGTATTCATGTCTATGATAATTACAAAATATATGATTATCATTCACCGAACTTAATATCTTCTCCATATAGATATATATGTATACTATATATATATATATATATAATTATATATATATAACTTCTTCCAGTTATATCAAAAGTTTATTCCGGATATTACGGTGCGAAAGTAACCAAAGTTAAGCATTCACCTACATTGTTTGCTCGAATTTTTGACCCAGTTACAGGTACCGTGGTCACGAGTTGACTCGAATAAGTACGGTAGCGGTGGTATAGTTTATGCCGAAATACCGGGTATAAAATAATAATATAATGTCAGGGCGTCTCTTGTATGAATGGAGAATCTTTTTTAGCTAAGAGATTGATCGTCTCTGGCCCAGTTGGTCGGATACTTGACTTGCAATCGGGTGGTCGCGAATTCAAGTCCGCCTACTGGACGTGTACCAATGTGACTCTTTTTCAGAGCCTATGGAGTTGCGTACGCAAAGCAACGCTCGTACGATAAAGGCCACAATGTGATGAAACCTGCACACCACAAGGTGTGTGAACCAGATAGCGGCGATGGGCTCACCCGCTTGGTGAACCGGGGACATTTAACAAGTGCACCGATCAGCCTTGGGATTTAAAAGCGTAAAGTGTATTTTTGTTATTTTTACATTGCAAAAAAAGCTAAGACATCGATCATCTGTAGTCCAGTTGGTAAGATACTTGACTTGCAACCTTCGCGGGTTCGAGTCCGGCTACTGGACGTGTACCAATGGGTCTCTTTTTCAGTGCCTATGTACGCAACGCAACGCTCGTACGGTGAAGGACAACATCGTGATGAAACCCGCACACCAAAAGGTGTGTAAACCCTAAAAGGGCGATGGGCTCACCCCCTGTCACGTTGGGTTAAATACGCTTGGTCAACCGTGGGCATTTAGCAAGTGCCTACCCAGCTTTGGGATTAAAAAGCGTGAAGTGTGTTTATTATTTTTTATAAACAAAAGTTGGAACTAAGCAGCGACCTACGATACCTATTATATACATACCTATTATATTATGTTTATGTATCACATCTACCTAACGTTCATTATTGGCTGGTTCGAGATTGTACGTATGTACGTTTTTTCATTGAACACTCACGAATGAGCATTTCATTCCGATGTCGCAATGGAAAAATTTTAATACACTCTCGCAGAATTTTATTTTCATAAACTCCGCACCAATTAAGCGGGAAGAAAAATTGTCGAGCAACTCTCATTTATTGTATAAGTAAATTTTCACTTCGAAAAAATTGTACCAATTTTTTTATTTTCTTTGCAACTGATATTTCACTCAATCGTTGTCGTTCTGCGGCTCGTTTCGTATTTTCCTTGTTCACTTTCACGAGTCCATCGCAAAGATCGCTATAGAAATTGCAGGTTACAACTCTCACGGGATTCTCGTTCGTATTGCGCCGTTAAGAGAGTGCTAAGTTGCTTAATCAATTGAACAGGACGTCCGCATTTTCAAGCAGGAAGGGAATGATTGATACAGCAATCGCGTTTTTATTTGGCTACAAAATAATTTATCTCCACCCCAATTAATGGTCGGGCCGAGTGGGGGCGGTCTCTGATTGATTGTGGCGGGAACAATCCAGCCGCTGGAAACCAGATGAATAGGGATATGCTTCTATAAGAAATTGTACTTAAGCATGTAACTTGCTATGGACAAACGGTCATTCATTCATCCTTCTAATCTATATGTACGGTCGGCCACAAAAGTGGTCCATCAGTTTTGATGATTATTTCCGTACCGCTTAATATCGATAAAGAATCATATAAATATTGTGACAAGTAAATAATGAACATTGTATAGAACGAGTTTTAATCTTAGGATAGTAGAGTAGATTATTGGCCAACTGTACTTGAAAAAAACACTCGCTAATAGCTGAAGGTTTTACTTTAAACTATGGTATATATTATATAATATGGTAAGTAAGTTCCTAAAAATACGTAGTTTTGGTAAGAAAGGCTTGAACTAGTAACTAAGACACGCTATTCAGTGCGTTAAAGTTTCAATGTATATACCGATAACTAACTGAAACTGAACCAGAAAATGTGATTTTTAGGACTTTCGAAATAAATAAAAAATAAATTCAGAGTTACCAAATTTGATAAGAGTTAGTAGTAAATTTGTAATTTAAACTATGAAAATATTATTTTTTATAAAATGTTTTTACTTTACGAAATTTACTATCTCGTACATTTTACATGCATGGGAGGAAATATTAAAGTACGTCGGTCAAATGACGTGTCTCGGTACACTATTTATAATATAAGTATAATAATTGCCATAATAATATTCATTAACCGGTCATGTTCTTTAAAAAAATGGTAAATTACTATACTTTAAAGTAGGCAATGACTGTTGTAAACGTTTCACCCTGTACAGGGAGGGTATTATTAAAAAAAAAAGAAACACTTTTCAAACATCAGACTTACGTAATTATTGTTGACCCAGAGGTCACACAGCACAACCAATATGGCCGAAGGGTCATTACCATACGGACGCAATGCGGTTTCGGGTTCCAGCGAATAAAATGTATAAATAAACTTTGTATATTAAGTGAAAGCCTAGAATATTGCTGGCAATTTAACAAACTTTGGTACCTCTGATATCATCAACCCAAGTTAATAATTGCTTTCTTTTCCAAAGTTTCGGGAATATTAATAATTATTATGTGCGACAAAGTTATATAGCTTATTGAGCGTTGTGGTGACGGCGAATAGAATACATGTGTCATCACCCCAACCCAGCTTTTCCCGTCATGGGGGTCGTAAGAGGCGACCGCGGGAACTCTCCTGAAAACGGAGAGCGGCGCTCTCTTTGAGTTAAACACCACTGCGATCGGCAACCCGCCTGCCAAGCGTGGCGATTTTTGGCATTTGGGAGGGACCCAAATGATCATGAAAATCATTGGGAGAGGCCCCCATCCAGCAGTGGACGTCATGTGGCTGATGATAAACTGCTTATTTTGTTAGTCAAGATCAGTCAGGGTAGGTATTGTGGTTTTGTAATTTCGTATATGGTTTGTGTCGAAAAAGCTAGTCGTATGTGATGTCTTTAAATTATATTAGTTCATTCTCACTTTCTCTCGATCTGGAGCTCTCCTGATGGAATTAGGGGTAGAGTGATAAAACGGACGGACTCCCTAGAGAATACGTTTTTATGTTACACCTTTTCTAAAATAGACATTTTTTAATTATATTCTAATGTTCTTTGTCACTCAGTATTAGGGACGTGCTTTTTGTGTTAGTTTTTAATCAAAGTTTATCGTTCTATATATTTATAGGTCCGTTATTGGTCGACATATAAGTAAGTAGAAATATTGTTTACAAGAAATTAATCATTTATAAGTTATTGATATAAATCCTTACTAATATTATAAATAGGAAAGTGAGTTTGTTTGTTCCGCTTTCACGCCGTAACCACTGAACCGATTGATTTGAAATTTTGCACACGTAAAGTTCGAAGTCCGGATTAAATAATAGGGTACTTTTTATCCCGGGAAAAATTGATATACCCGAGGGAAACTTAGATTTTTCCGTAGGAATGATAAGTTTTCTTATAGTAGTAGTAATAGTAAAGTTTTTTTATAGTGTTTGATAAGTAGTAATAGGTAATATTTATTTATTTAATGAGAATGGACGAAACAGAAAATCGGTTCTTTGCGAGCTAATATGCAAACAAACATCACTATCAATCAGTCACATCAGTACTCGTGTCAAAATGGACTTCTTACAATGACTATACACGTAGTACCAAGTATTACGGCGAGCTTCTAAGCCGTTATTTGTTTTGCTAATTATCTTGATTTACGTTTGCTTTACCTTGGTGGTTTATATAGACTATTTACCTATCTTTAGATATTTTAACTTTAACTTTAGATATTTGTTATTTATAATACCTTCGAGTACTATAATATTAAACAAAAATTTGTAAATAGTAATTCAGAGGCGAAAATATATTGTCTAATGGCCTTCTGAAGCCGCTGGCCACTACAATTCGGGAACCCACAGAGGTGGAGATCTGCACCCCTCTGTCCATATCTATATATATAAAAGAAAGTCGTGTTAGTTACTCCATTTATAACTGAAGAACGGCTAAACCGATTTGGTTTAAAATTGGTGGGGAGGTAGCTTAGAACCGGGAGACGGAGATAGGATACTTTTTACCCCGACCCTGTTGGTCGCGTCGCTATATAGAGGGCGTTATAGTTTGTATGAAGAACTGAAATTACGCGAATGAAATCACGGGGCGTCCACTAGTTTTGTATAAGCTCGAAATGATAGTATCATGTTTACAATAATTCAGTGGCTTCCGTCAAACGACAAAGATAGTTTGTTCTCTTAAAGCCTTGTCAATTTTAGGAATGTCAGAATGTGTCACGAAAAGTATTTTTTTTCTTTTTCATACTATTATTAGTTCTATCGTGTTCTCAATTAAACATTACACATACCTCACTCGTAAGGATCTCCAGGTATGTGTAATTAAGCAAGTTCCAAATTACTTTTACCTTTGCTACACGGTTCAGAGAAAACTACGGGAAAATTGGCTAAAAACAAAATTAAAAACGACACAAGTTAGGTTAGGGGCGCACGTTTTGTAAACTAAAATGCCTCTTCAAAACACTAGTTACACTTTCATCTGTGTAAAATCTGATTTGACTGTTCCAACTGGAAAAGAGCTTTAAGCTTTCGCACACAACGTTTGAATTTCAACACGTCGTCGACGTAGGTAACCCGCATTCACATTGTAAAAGCAGAATAAGCTTATTTGGCTGTCTAACACATGTCGACGGACAATTTAAAATATGCAGTCGTACATATGAAAAGGTTCCAACATTCGAATGTACTTCAAGGCGGGAAGGGTCAAATTACAATAAATTGTGAACTAAACAATACTTGCACTGAACAAGATTGAGGTGAATTTGCTGAAAAGTACTGAGTTCAAAGCTTAATGCAAGTGGAAAGAATTTGATGACAATCCGTATTGCATATGTTAACACTTTTCTTTAGGTAATATCTACTTTTTGATGAAAATCGATACATATAAAACACCAAGTCTTGATTGATTCATTCACCACTGACTCATCGACGCCCTGCCCAAACCCTTTTATGATGTTGTTAAGATAACAAAGGATTTTTTAAATGTATCCCATACGGAGAAAAAAGGGGGTGGAAGTATATATCAGAAAATATTTTATTTTTTTAAATCTACAGTGTGCACGCGATTGTAATCGCGGGGCATCCTCTAGTATATTATAATTGTACCGAATACTGTATCTCAATTTGTATAATAGATGATAATCCCAAAGTGCTGAGAAGGTTTACCTACTTATCTTTTGGTGATTAATGGTTTTCGATTTTTTCATCCTATTAAAACAAGTGAAAAAGTATGTGTTATATATGTGAAATCTCACTGAATTATGTTTAAAAAAAAATACACTTCACGCCTTTAATCCCAAAGAGGGGTAGGCAGAGGCACTTGCTAAAGCAAGTACCCACGGTTCACCAAGCGTATTTAACCCAACGTGACAGGGGGTGAGCCCATCGCCGTTATAGGGTTCACACACCTTGTGGTGTGCGGGTTTCATCACGATGTTGTCCTTCACCGTACGAGCGTTGCGTTGCGTACATAGGCTCTGAAAAAGAGTCCCATTGGTACACGTCCAGTAGCCGGACTCGAACCCGGGACCTCCCGGTTACAAGTCAAGGGTCCGACCAACTGGACCACAGACGCTCTCTGAATTATGTTTCTTACCTCTTAACGGAAAAACTAATAACCGTTCTTTAACGAAACGTTGTTATAAGATGGATTACGACATAGTCACAAACCGACTTTAAAAAAGGAGGAGGTTTTCAATTCCACATATTTTTTATGTTTAATCCCTCAAAACTTGTGTGGGTGAAGATTGAGGACCACTGTGTTGAATCTTGTTGAACATTTCTGGAGATTCTGTGAGTATTCTGAAAGAAATGTGAAACCAAGAGTTAGATTTCATCAGGCACGGAAGTCATAACTTGTTAAGTCGGGCTTTCAATCCTCTATGCGTGGATTGAAGGTTCACTGTATCTCAGTAACTAAACACAAAAAAGTTTTTAAACTAAAGTAAATTGTTATACAGTGGGAATTATAAGATAGTAACGGGAGACGGGATTATAACATAAGTTTAAACTTCTTATACACGTTTTCGCTACATTGCTCTTCACTGTAGCAATACATACATACCATAATTATTTACAGACGCTTATACTACAATATTTTCAGCACAAAACCACATCACAAAATTATGCAGAAGTACCGCGAGCTCTTGACTATAATGTCCATCTCATCTTGTCCAAATACCAGCTTGGCAACGTCGCTGGCAAGCCACACCTGGTCGTAATGCAAATGTATTGCAATCTGGAAGTTGTTATAGCGAGTGAAATATTGTCCTTTTAAAATCGTGTTTTTTTTTACCGTCTGAAAATTACTTGTACTTTTACCTTAGGGTATGATGTATTTTTAGATAGAACGGTTTGTACAAAAAGGTAAGTTAACAGAAATATTTTTAAGGTAAAAATAACTTCGTTCATCTTATCGTTCAATTTAAGTAAATATTAGACATCATTATATTTTAACATTACAAATAAAATGAGTCTGAAATAATCTTTAGGCTGATTCTTTTTTTTATACACAATGAACAAGCGTTTGACTACCATCCTGCCTAATGTTAAACATATCAATATCGATTATTTATTCGATAGAGGGCATTGACACCTACTGATATGGACAGAGTAGGGTTTACAAACACAGTAGACTTCATAGAACAAATGGGACATGCCCATCTAGTCTGCTGCGTCTGTTTCTGTTCCATTTAGTGCTAATGGCTAATTCTCTGCCTACGCCTGCAACATTTACGTCGAATGAATTATTTTAGTCCAAGTTTCTTTAGCGAAAAGGCATACGTGCGGTTTTCAAAGGTGGGTAACGTAATTCTTAAACTTTTGTCAGTGTTTCCTATGTAAAAGATAAACCCTTTAAAGAGGACATGAGCACGCTGAATAGCTTACCCTTTTCACGGGAATTTGGACAGAATGGCTTCTTCTTTTTTAGTTAAGTGAATAGGTTATCCTCATGAAGCGGTAAATAAAATGTTCCCACGTGATAGAAGGGAATTAGCAGATTTTCTTTCTTTTTGCTTTGGTAAGCGTCTCGCCAAGCACGTTGCGCAACTTAGCACAAGACAGGATGGTGCTAAAATGCTTGCCTGTTTGCTATGAAGAAAAATCACTGATGTCGATTTTATTCCCGAACAATTAATGTAGACATTAATCTATTCATCCAGTTTTGTCTGAGTCGGTTATAGAACGGTACAGCGCAATACATATTCATACGACGTCATGTAATTACGCTCAGCCGTTCTTCTTAACTGAATAGCAATAAGAGGCTGTTCAAGGTACAGTCACGAAGCAATATTCGAGATATGATTTAATAAATACACTTTGCGCCTTTTAATCGCAAAACAGGCATAGGCGCTTGCTATGCAAATGCCCACAGTTCATCCAGATAAGTGTTGAGCGTACTATTATCATGTAGGGTATATACGCTCTGTAAAAGAGACCCATTGATACACATTTTCTTCAACAGGTCCCACAACCTGCCGATTGCAGACACTACTATAGTGCGTGTGGAAGGGCTAGTCACCGCCTGAGGTATGTGGGCGGGGCGGGAGTGGTCGGCAAATGTAAAACTAACTCGGCCGACGATCAACACAAATTGTCCATGTCTTAAATAGTTCCCGTCTCCCTACCCACATACTAGGCCAATGCTTTGGTTAAGTACATTTTACTTTAAGTTAAAAATCAATTATAAATACATAAACATACTTGACGAGCCCGTTGGTGTAGTGGTCAGCATGTCCTGCTGTATTCCGTAGTGTCGTAGATTCGATTCCCAGGTCAGTGGCGTGCACACCATACAGGCAAAAAGACTCTGCCTACCTTAGTATTTTGGCTACCCGACCTAACAATAGATATATCCATAAATGTTTTTTTGTTGTACCCAAAACATACGTTAAACCGAAGGTCCTGTGTTTTGTGGGTGAGTAGATAGGTATCTGTGCTTCGTAAAGACAAGCTACCTATACATAGGTGTCGATTACTGTCGAACCTTGGGGATTATTGCCTACCTTGTCATAAAGGCCAGTGCATGCCACTGTCCCAGGTGATGAGCTTTTAGGTACTTGTTGGATTTGTCTGGGTGTTTTATTCATATATGTATGTATTTAAATGAAAAAAATATCTAAGTAAGTATATCTCGTTGGTTGATTTCCATAAAACAAGTGCTTTAGCTATTTACCGTGGGATGAAGGCAATGTGTGTATTGTTCTAAAATATAAAAAAATGCTTTTTATCTTGATTTAGGAAAAATGCCCTCTATTGTGTCCAATTATCCTAGTTGAATTTAAAATAATATTCGTTCTCCATAATGACACATTTCACCCGAATACCCGATAATTTTACAATAACTTTTGCCACTTTAAAAGAAGCGCACAGATACGAATACTTTCATATACACACCACGTCAAAATGTTTTACTTCCCTATTGGAAACTCCATCCGAGTTTCGGGACACAATAAGAATATACGCGACGCGCGAAAACTTTGTGAAAGATTTCCCGTTACAAACTCGTTGAGAGTTAAGCTGGCTTCCCATTGCAAATTGAAACTTCAAAATATCAGCATCTACATGGTTATCTAGGATGTAATGTAAGAAACCGAAGGCGTTCAATGTTAATGCCCGGAAACGAACCAAAAATGAGGTCTTCATACAAAATTGACAATCTGATCTACTTTGTATGATAAGTACATTTTTTTGACTCCGGTTTTTGACCCCATAGATTATTGACCAGTATCAGATCAGTAGAGTGATTAGTAACAGTGGCCTTAGTAACAGTGTACCATCCAATATACGTATATATAAAAGTTCAGTATTTACAGGGACTAAAATGGGTAAAAATCACAATTCGCTATTAACTAGGTAACCAATAATCTTAGGCCATATATATGGTATGTTAAAATATTATTCCATTCGGGGACCCCTCAAGATAAATACCTCGAGATACCAATAACCCCCCATACAGCGTGTCCCTACACTCTAGGCAAATATTGAAATTCGTATGCTACTAATATTACAAACATGAAAGTTGGGACGTTTGAATGTTTGTCACACATTCACGCAAATACCGCCAAACGTATTTCAATGATACTTTACAATAATGTACAAATGTCAAATTAAAAATTGAAGCAAAACTCGAGAGCTTACACTTAGCCCATTATATTAAACATCTTTCGCCGAGCTTTATGTCAGAAACGAAAAATAAATCGACCTCTTAATACAAAAAGCTCAATCAGCTGATCAACAAAAACAGTTAAATCCAGCTTAAAAGGGTATTTCAGACTTAACCTGTGTCATCATCATTTCCCTGCCCTTATCCCACGCTAGTTGGGGTTGGCGCAACACGTTTCCTTTCGCCATTCATCTCTGTCATTCGTCATCTCTGCCTCAGATTCAACCTGTGTAATGTCTTTAAATAATAGGGGTCACATATTACAAAGCTCAATATTGTTGGATTTTTTATAAATATCCCAATTCCCTAAGATTTTAAATACGCAGATGAGATCGCGGGCCGTCAGTAAACGACAGATGAAATCACTTTCATCATCATTCATTCTTATAGTAATAATTAAGCAATATTCGTTTTTATATCTTTTTCAGGTATGATAGGATATTCTCGTGCCAGTCTAGACGGACGTACAAAATATAAATAAATTACTTAGGGCAAAATAATTACATTTGCCTCAATAATTTCATATCCATGTTATAATGAGATACCGGTTTCCTTATAAAATCTTTCTCTTAATAAGGTTATGAAATTAATGAGTTACGCCGTAATTGATTTAAGAATCATATTACCACTAAAAGGTATGTGAAACCTTTGTAGGGCTGCTATCTTTAACGTTTTAACACGTTTTCTCTCGTGATATGTTCTAACAGGCGTATATTTTGGATGTCAGGATACTAAATACGCATGCATTTGCAGCCATTCCTTTAATATCAAAAGAATCTAGGGATCAAGAACATTTTTAGCTCTAAAAAAATTTAATTTATTTAAGTCAAATCTACTTTTCTGGATTGCTACCTTATTCCCCATGCCTATATCAATGACTTATCACCACATTTTGAATAAATTATGAATGAATTCAGTTTTTATAAAATATATTCATGATTGCAATCTTCTAAAATGTACTTGATCCCTAGACACTTTTGATGTGTGTATTATTGTTCTTATTACGAGTCGAATATTTGAGTTATTTGACGGCTTGATCGTTACATACCGTAATAGCACCAAAAGTATACCACTAATAAGTATTTGTATCAGTACCTCAATGGCTCTGCTGTTCTAAGTACTACGGACATTTAGGACATAGTAATTTTAATGCATAATTTTCTAACGACGCAATAATGCTATTGTAGATGATTAAACAATACATAGAATAAAACAAAGTCGCCTCCCGCTGTCTGTATCTATGTATGGTTAGATCTTAAACGGAGTATACTGCGGTTTTATATAGTAGGTAGAGTGACTCATGAGGAAGGTTTATATGTATAATACATGCATGTAATATCAGAGAAACGATGTTATATTGGCAAGACAACGTTTGCTGGGTCAGCTTGTATGATTATAATTATGAAATTACTATATATAAAATGTAAAATATATATTGTTCCATTCCGTAGAATCGTGTATGTGATTCTCGTCGCCGACAGGTGTTTTAACAATGAGCTTTGAAGTCCTTGAAGCATAAACCAGGCCCAATCTTTCTCTTTTTGAAAAAAAAAAAAGTATCCTAGGTAGGTTTGTTTCATTGTCTGATTTCCATAACACAAGTGCTTAAACCTACTTAACATAGAATAAGACCTATGTGTGTTGCTAGATAATATTTATTTCCATATAAAAGATACTTTTTTTGCCTTTGTATGGAAACGGAAAAGTTGTTAATATTGACGAGCCCAACAACGTTTCTAAGAACATTGCTTGGGATATAAAAAAAAATTAAGCCAAAGTTGCCGCGCAAAGTTTACTGTTATAAATTATTGCCTCTATTATTTTTAAATCGTCTTCAACAAACAATTCAAACAGACGCTTGGCGATGGAACATGGGCCAATAAAAAAAATGGGTCAAACAACAAAGAAAGTGTTCGACTCGGGGCCCAGCAGATAGAGGGTTGGAGCAAAACTTTTTAAATTTTCAGCATTTGTTTACGGGACTGGCATGCGGCCAGAACAGCTGGGGCGTTATTATACTTCTTCTTCACCTGTTTCTAAATATAAAACTCTCGTAAAAATACACTATCTTATCAGGCAGGATGGTGGTCAGACACATGTTCACTGTGTTTTAAAACAAAAAAAAACACTGGCTGACACGGCCAATGTTGTTTAGGCAATATACCTACATTATTAACAGTGTTTTTCTGTTACTACCTCTATATGCATATTTTATACATATAAAAGTCAAGAATCACTCGGCTGTTTTGTTTAATACTCTGTATATATTAAGTCTAGTCCCTCTCTGCGATGCAACTACGCAGCATCAAACGATGTACATTGCTGGTTTAGTTACTCTTGGCTGGAAGTCGCGGGTCCGAAACTGGCTGTACTGGATGTCCACCAATGGAACTCTTTTTCAGAACCTATGCACGCAACGCAACACTCGTACGGTGAAGGACAACATCATGATGAAGCCCGCATAGCACAAGATATGGGAAAGGATTCCCATTTATAGGAATAACGACGATTGGCTCACACCTATGTCACGTTGGGTTAAATACGCTTGGTGAACCGTGAGCATTTGCTTAGCAAGCCTCTGCCTAGCCTGCTTAGGTAGTAAATTGTGAAGTATATTTATAAAAGAGAGGATGTTCTCAATTCAACTGTATTTTTTGTTCTTATTACCTCAAAATTTTCTACTAGGTCAGCCTGCAGTTCGGAGAGGTGAGAAATAATAATTATTTTCGTTGTTTAAAGGCAGCTGCTTCCCGTGTTATTTTTTTTCCGTCTAAGAATGGCATTTTTGTGTAAACCGAAAAGTTCTAAAATGGTACTTTTTTTTTATGACGGGTGGAGAATTTTTCGGATTCCCCGTCGTCTGCGGGGGCGACGACGAGGATATGTGGTGAATCCACTAAAAACCACCGGTGACTTCTCTGAGCGATGAGCCGGCGCCTCCGGAACATTCTGAAGAGTATAACATCCAGGGGGGGACCGGCCGCGCAGGGCCCGCTGTAAGATGGAAAGCGGGCCCTCTCTGAAACGGAAGAGAGAATGAGAAACGGAGGAGGTTGACGCGTATTGTGTAATAAAGTGAAATATTATGGTCAATTAACGCTTGTTTAATGTGTATAAAAAAATTACAACGCATGACTTTTTACAGAGTAGTCCGACACATTTTTTTTTTACCGGTTTTATAAAACCCATATAAATTGGGAGAAAAAAAGTCTTTTCAGTTTTTCCGGCGATTTAATATGTTTGTGAAACAGTTTTACTGGTATTCAGGCAGCGTTCACTTTGAAAAGAGTATTATACACTCACACAAACGTACAACCTCTCTCTCACACACACACACACACACATGCACACACGTATAATATACTGCAATAACATGAAATCGGAAGTAAACAAATGAAACCTTCACACGCCAGTGACATGCATAACATGCTGGTGAAAGGGGTTCATGTTAATTGATCGATGAGGGGCGTGATTTTTTTACTTTGTCCGTCAAGGACAATATAATAGTATATGTACTTATGTAGGCGTCGTATTCACGTTATAATGAACACCTATCTGTGGTTCGTATTCATCACCCTTGTCCACTGCTGGACGAGGGCCTCCTCCAATGATTTCCGTGACCGTGAGCGGAAAATGCCAAAATTCGCCACGCTTGGCTCGGGTTGGCGATCGCAGTGATGTTGTGGTTTAATTCACAAAGAGCGCTGCTGCCCGTCCTCTGAACAGTGCCCTCGGCTGTCTCTTACGACCTCCATGACGGGAGACATTGGGTTGGGGTGGTGATACATGTGATCTATACATCATATTCACATTACATTAATGATTCATCTATACATAGCATAAAACAAAGCCGCCTCCCAATCTCTGTCCCTATGTATGCTTATCTAAGTAATATCTATTTAAAACTACGCAAAGGACTATAATGCGATTTTATTTAATAGAATAGAGTGATTCTAAAAACGGCTATAGTCATGCATGCAAATGTTTCCCAGGAGGAAAACATTTGTTAATCTCATATCATTTATTCGAAAAAATATATATATGGTGGTACATATATGGTACTATGTATGCTTAGATATCATTTATGGTGTATATAGATAGATTGCATACGTAACTTACTCTGAAAAGGTTCATTTTGAATGTGAATATTTATTTATTTAGGACAGCCAACAAGTGATACACTCACACGTAACACTTATAATCTAAATACAAATTCATTGATAAAATGTTCTCTTATTTACGGACTACCTTTAGTCTAGAAAACATTTGTATGTAGAGTAGCACACTTAACAGATGTGTATTTTCATGTCTGGTAGACGAGGCGCAAGAAAACTTACGACTCTAGTATTAAAATCCAAATAAAAAACCGTTTGAAATCATTGTCGATTGTCACGGCAATGTAACCGGACATTATACCGGGTGCAAATGTGCTGCAGAAAGACCTAAACCCTCGTAATCTAAATAAACACCATAATACTCGTAAGTTCGTTTAACCATAGCTGTTTAACATCAGGCAGGATGGTGGTCAAACGCTACAAAACTGACACGTCCGACTAGTGATCTTGAAGTCTATGGTATTCAGAATAGAATTCAAAATCGCGAAATCAAATTTTATCATTTTGTTGTCAAAAGGTTAAGCAGAAAATGTCCCTGACGTTTTGTTTCATAAATATGCGCCCGAAAAATGACAATGTAGAGTTAGTTCTCTTTCAGATGTTTTGGCACATGTGTTTTGAACATTCAATGTAATAGCTAATCCTGTATTATAACTATTATTTTATTTAAAAAAAATATATACAAGCGTTTGACAACCATTCTGTCTGACGTTTAGAAGCGATGTGATCTGCGAAGGATCACACTTGTTCATTAGGTACCTATCTACCCGCAACTTAAAGACCACACGATTATACTACGGAAAGTCATTCCACATTCTCCATTAATTGTGTTCATAGGGCATCATCCATCATAAAAAAACTACATAGGTTTATTTATTATTGGGTACACCATACAATTTGGGTCAAAAGTTATTTTTCGGCCATGTTCGATGATTTCTCTGAATTGTAGTTCGTCAGTACATAAAGATTAAAAAAGTATTTTAGAACAGAGTCGGTTTATGGGATACGGCAAATAAAAAGGCTTTAAAAAAGCCACTCCGATTCCACAGCGTACAGAGAACACAAGAGTAGATAAAATCCAATGTAAGTACATAAAAAACAACACCTCTAAAAGAACTGTACCTTTTAGCGTTAAAAATGGAACCGAGTCCGTACACCGGACTGGTAATAGTTTATTACAATGCTTTCATAAACCTACTAATCCACACGCGACGAGCAAATGTAAAAAGCAGTCCCACAAATTCCGTAAAGCAGACTCGACCAAATGCTAAAACGGGCTTTTAATGCGAAAACAGAAATCTGGTCACTGGAAAAGAAAAGCCACCAATATACACTGAACTCTCAACTGCGTACATTTTCCATGATAAACAAACTCAACAAGAATTGTTTCCCACTTTCAGTCAAGACTCAACCTCTGAGTTTTCCATCCTGTCATTTGCGTGATATCATTGTACAGTTGACCCTTTCTGTTTGAACATAAAGTTCAGTTTCGTTTGAACATCTGCGTTGAAGACTCGCAAGACATAATTCATAGTTGTGAACGAAATACAGCGCCACTCATAATGTATGGGTTGTGGGGAAGCCTTATTCTCGTAGTGTGAAAAACCTTTCTTCTATAAACACGAAGATTCCATATATTTCTACATAAGTATAACACAAGTAACTGATACATTGTGAATTACAAGCAATTCAATACATTATTTCGCATATTGAGAGCTACGTGCTGCATTCAACTACTACGCGGTGCTACGCGGGCCGTAGTCGCGTAGTAACTACGTAGCACGTAGCGTTGACTGATAGGACGCACCCCTATAGAATTCCAAATTCATGAAACGAAATCTAAATTCCCTTCAAAAGCAATTCTAAAATGTTTACGGACAGTGCTTCGCTCGTTTCAAATTTGTTATATATTTTCCCTCTACTATATTAAGTAAAACCAACCCACATAACTTATCATAATTAACCGTATGTAAACTCCATATTACTGAGAAACATATATAGCGAGCTGTTTTCTACAAGGGGCGGATGAAGACTGTGGCTCACCATTTGCCACGACCGTGCAATAACTTTCCTTCTCATCTATGAATAGAATTTACTTACATTTCTCATACGCTCTCTTCTACTTTGATGTTCTAACTCTCGTTTGTATGAAGTTACAACAAAGCTTGTGGTTAGGAAACTTCCGAGTAACTGGTTATTTGTATTGTTGTTACGGAAAACTATTACATTGATATAATTGAGTTTAAATTAGTTAGTAACGTCGATGTTCGCGTATTCGTAGTGTTATTTAGCTAATTTATTTGGTTAATCGCTATTTCCGAAAACATTGTGCCTAAAGGCAGATGGTAAATTACCAGTCATAAAATATAGATTAATATTTTTATTTTTACGTAGCCTGACTTGTTTATCACTGTTGGGCAAAGGTTTCCCCCCAAGTCTTCTACTCCTCTCTATTTTGGGTCACCTCCTGCCACTCCGGCCAGACAGGAGATTAATAAATATAGTATAGTATTTTATACAAAGACCCTCTATTTATCGACACATCCCACAGGATCGTGATAAAAAGCCTATGTCCGTCTCCTGGCCTTGATCTACCTCCCCACCGATTTAATCAAATCGGTTCAGCCCATTTTTTACTTAATAATAGTAACATATATAAATAGTATAACTATATAAACAAGACTTTCTTTTATGCGAATAGATTGTTCGAGTATTAGTCATTTATTTCGGGTATTAACGTAAAACACAATATGTGTGTTGTTCTGTGCAAAAAAAAATGGGGATGTGGACATTTCACAGGTTTCACGTCTAGAAATTTAACTGAAAAACAAAAGATATTATTATAAAGAATAACGATTCTACGATTCATGACGTATTTAATAAGATTTGGAAACGGTGTAACAAAAGTACGAATCGAAAAGGACTCCTACATATGAAACGTAAGCATATAGATAAAATCGGTTTATGATGAATTTCTGCATGGTAGCTCAAACATTGCGTATAATATGTATTTTCAAAAGGTAGCTCAGGAACTTATACTTGTAGACGAGATTTATTTAATGTACTACTGCAGGTACACTTTTTGCGTTTACTCCTTAGCAAAAAAAATATATCCTTGGATTTCCACTATCCTCGTATCGCCTCCCGCTGTCTGTCCCTATGTATACTTAGTATTTTGATGCGGTTTTCTTTAATAGATAGTTTGAGCGAACGCTGCCCTAATTCTATCCAAATTCTGTTTATTCCCGATTTACAAAAAACAACGTTCGTTCGTTCGTTCACGGTAAATTTTCTTATATCGTTATAACAAAAAAACATGGTTGCCTAGCAAACATCTACCTATTATACATGTCGATAGCAAAACTAAGTACTATTTTTTTTTAATCACTATGAACAAGCGTTTGACCACCATCCACCATCAACATCAATGGCGAACACATCTCTCACTTGCGATTTGCAGACGACATCGTCATCATGGCAGAAACGCTGGAGGACCTTCAACTGATGTTGAATAACCTAGCTGATTCTTCTCTCCGCCGGCCGATCCGTGGCCTACGGATGAACTTGGATAAAACCAAGGTCATGTTCAATGAACATGTTCTACCGGAACCGATTTCAGTACACGGCACCGTTCTCGAAGTGGTTCAAAAATATGTATACGTTTGACCACTATAAAATTAATGTGAACAAAATTGTTATAAAAATCCTAATAAAGGTTTATACGTATAAATACATGCACATAATAGCAGAAAAAGACTTTTTATAATGTGTATTGGTAGAACAATGTACACCGGTAGTCACTCGGCAGTTTCCAGTGCCCCATTTTACGGTGCAAAGTATGCTTTTGTATAAAATACATACCTATTGCTTAATACTTCGCGTAAACACAAAACATGAAGAAAATCGCTGTACAAACTCGAATCCAAGTTCCTCAAGTTTATCCAACGTTTGCATAATTGATTTGTGGAAATTTTATTTATAACTTCGGCGGAAAGTTATTTATGTTCTCTCTTTATGCAAGTCCCAATACAATCTTTGTTGTGCTATACCGTTATAATGTGGTCTGCCATATTGAATAAATTATACAGCTGGCGTCACTTAAACGACATAAAAAACCGTACTTACCAGAAAGTCTGTAAACTTTATAATGGAGATGAAGCGAACCCATTCCTAAGGGGTATTTTTTTGTATTAATATAAAATTATGTGTTTAATGCTAGCTGTACCCGGCGCTGGTGGTCTCCGCAGTTCATGCCGTTATGTTGTAACAGAGGCCATCAACACAAACATCGGAATAACACATAGGTGCTATGTTTGAGCCCTGCAAATTAAAACCATCACAAAATAATTATGGCAACTAGATAAAATGGAGAATGGGCGTGGCCAAACTAATGATTGGCTCATTTCTAGTCGGCTGTCATTCGCTCACCTCACGGACCCTCGTCATTGGGCCATGATGAGCATAGTTATGCCTGAACTAGGATATGTATTTCCAGAACAGTTTTTAGTAACCAGTAGATGGTCGATGCATAAAAAAAATATTATTATTGGCCCAAACAAGTAGTCATTACTTCTCGCTGACTGTACCGTGGACAATTCTAAATATACATAATACTTTCTTAATTATAATACTTTCATAATACTCGGTGATATCCAAGGTCACGTTTCTACGTATAAAAATACCATTTCTAAGAAAACCGGCTGTAAGAAGCAGCTGTTAGAACATAATTAATTACCTATCTAGGAATTGCGAAAAACACTGACGAATTATGTTTCCAAGCGTCCTATTACTGTTTGATTATGGTGATGAAAATGGCCATGGTATTGTGTCTGTTTTTTATTCAACAACCACACATGTAAAATAATGATTTATAGTCGTATTGAACCGTAATAAGAACTCAAGAACGTTGCCTAAAGAATAGACCAGTATCGTTTTATTTTGTTTGATCTTTTGACACATAAGTTTTGAACATTCAATATAATAGCTTATCCTGTATTATAACTAATATTTTATTTAAAAAAAAACAATCGTTTGACCACCATCCTGCCTGATGTTAAGCAGCGATGTGGTCTACGATGGAGCACACTTGTTCATTAGGTACCTATTCACCCGCGACTTGAAGACCTTCAGAATGTATTGCGCAGGAAACACACATATCGTAATAATTAATTTCCGATAAGTATATGACAATGTCAAGTAAACATTTATAAGACACACTTCGTGCACTACAAAGCACGCCTCTAGGCTTTAAGCCGTGTAAAAGAACTTCAGAAAGCTTGTACACATGTACGTAATCTTGAACCCCTATTTGCTTAACAGTCTGCCACCAGCTTCCTTGCATTATTCACCGTAGAGGTTTGGGAGTTCTGAAGTAACGGAAATGTGTGGTTCCTCTGAATCTCTACTACACCACTAACAACTGATATAGACTGGACGAACCTGTTACTGCTATGTATGGTACTTAATATTAATTTCCATACATAGAAAAGAAAGAAAGAAAAGAAAAAGATTTTATTTTCATAAAATTTGCGGTGGTGCCGTAAAAACGAATAAAAACATAAAACAGTGCACGAAAAGACAGCAAACATAAAACAAAACATACGAACAGAAACAAATAAATCATTAGAACAAAAAAAACGACATTAACATATTTTTATATTGACATGGTTGTCAGCCCCACAAACGTAATCGTTTAGAAACAAAACAGTTTACGAGCCGACGTGAATTTAGGGGATGCTTCATCATCATCATCAGTCCATATTCGTCTACTGCTGGACATAAGCCAATGTAACTAGAAAATAAATTCAACAGTGCCAATGATGCAACTCATTGCTATTTGCGATATGGGTTTATGAATTTACTAAAAATGAGGAAAGAAGAGTTACTTGATAAATTAACGCTACAGAATGTGTTCGTACCTTTTGTCCAACAGATGATTTTGAATTCTATTCTTTTTTCCATAGACTGCAAAATCGCTACATGAGACATTGGCGGTTCCAAGGTCAAAAATTAAACTTAAATAGATTCGTGTATTACACTCCCATGCTCTTTCTCTCCGTAATAAAACAACAAATGACACACAAACTTACTCAGTCAATCTCGGCGCTTTAGTTAACAAAACATAGTCATTTCCGTAAGCTAAATATTTGGAAATTGAATTTCGTGCGAAACGTATGTGAAATTGAAAATGTTATCTCATTAGGGCTCGAAGCGACGTTATGGAGAGCGGGGGGGAGGTTATCCCGGGATTAGAGGCGGGTACACTGGTTCCGGGTTGCCGAGTAGTTCCGGTATCCGTAATAACCCGGGATTAGCCCCGGTATTCTGCGGTGCGACGATGGTTTGTTGTCTATTGATGCCCACGGGATTATTGTTTTTATAATACTACAATACATACAATGTACATTACATTGAGGTCATTTTTATTGTTCGATGGACGATTGTTGCAGACATTTAGATACACAATAAAAAAAGGTTATTTTTTTAACATTTTGCTGATAAAAATTACAGTTAAATGAGTAATCAGAGAGTTGAGAATTGACTGCAGTTTTTAAATAATAAGTTTTAAATAACATTACTATGTAGGGATTTGAATCTGTGACTCTTGATATGCAAAATCCATACATATTCTCATACCTTTTACTTACACTTACTTATTCACACTTTTTAATCATAAAACTTCAGACACTCTCTAAGCTAATATCATCATCTCAAGTGTATTTAATACGATATGATATATTGTGGGTAACTCTTGGCCAATCCGTCCTATTCCCAAGCACCTAATACAAACTACAACGGATGTTTCCTGTCAGTCTGTCCATCAGCGTGGAACCGAGACTACCACACGTCACCCGCAGGCCGGCTCACACACACACACACACGCACACAAACACGAACACAAACACGAACACGGGTCTCAGTAATTGTGGAATGTGTTAACAAATTGTAGGCATGCCTCAAAGATAATTAGAAGTACATATTATTTGTTAGTGTAAAGCCGGTGCTTCGGACATGTCGAGAGGACGGATGAATGAATGTGGTGGGAGGCCGTGTCGTAGGGGGTTGTCCAGAAGGACATTTGATCAGATGTGTGATGTAATTAAGGAGGCTGGCGTACTGAGTACCCGAAATCGGTGAGCGTCTATGAAGTGGTGATGTGGAAGAAGCGAAAAAAAATTGTCAGGAACCGCGATCAGGTAGTTGAAGTCCGCGATCTCTGTCTACCTAGCTGGATAACGAGCATGACGTTAAATAATATGTGGTGACGGGGAATAGAATACATGTGTCACCACTCAATATTGTACTCCGGGTATATAGGCGCGAAAATAATCAAAGAGAAGTTCGAGCTTACCTTTGTTATTTTACTTGACGTTACGACGCAGTTGCGTGTGTCGTGGTCACGAGTGAATCCGGTGGTACCCGGTGAACAATATTGAGTTATAATTTCTGTGCGCGTTTCATTAAAAAATGTCTCATCACCCCAGCCCAACATTTCCCATTGTGGAGGTCGCGGCGTGGCGACCGAGGGAACTCTCCAGAGGCCGGGCAGCAGCGCTCTCTGTGAATTAAACCACAACCATACTGCGATCGACAAGGGGAGGCTCTCATCCTGTAGTGGACGTCATGGCTGATGATGTAATGCCGAGTTCATACTATCTAGAATATCTCTATAGACATAGAAAATAGAGAGTGTGAGAAAGAAGGTGTTTTCGCAATGTCTTGCTGGCATCATAACTAGTACCCAATATACGTAAGTAATTATAAAAAATATTCTAGTATATTTTGCATCAAAAAAACACTTGATACTTTAAAAATTACTATCGACAAACTACATATTTCATAATAAAAACTCTCCTTAGACGCTTGTAAAGTGCTTATGTTTCAAAGCTAAAGCGTTTCTTGTCATTTTTCTGCAAGTTTCAAACTTTTACGTGGAAACTACTAAAAACTTATTTCTTGCAAGTTAGATGTTATAATGACTAAGTATATTGTTATCATTTGCGCTGTCTCTTTTACACTTTACGGGGGACTAAATTAATGCACAGGGACGAAAAATGGCATAATATTTCCATATTATTTGGCACTGGACAAAGAAGTTCAAGAGAACTGAAAGATAGAATCAGCAATATAAAAATCTACGGACCAACGAACTTCTACACTGGTAATAAAATAGAATTATTTCAAAACTCGCGCTGGTCTGTGACAAAATATGATACTAGATGTATGTCTCCCAATACATGGCCGCCTAAATTGTATCTGGTGGGAAAAAGTTGAATGGGCAAGGCTATTTATGGGGGATACGCTATAATATACGTACGCTATAACTATTTGTCCATCTAAAAGTGAAATAACGTCCAGTTTCCGGTACGCTCATTATACTTAATTTGGCATAAAAACTATCGCTTTTTCTTTCTTATTTTGTCTGTTCAAAAGTGACTGATATAGATAATGTAAAGATAATAATTGATGAAAGAACAAAGACCAAATAGATGTTTAATTTATTTACACACAATACGAACATTACGTATAGATAACAGGTTAGCCTAATGTGGAATGCTGTTGAATAATAATAAATCTAAAATGAAAATAATATATTGCTTAAAGCATACATCGCTGCTTAAAATCAGGCATGATGGTGGTCAAACGCTTGGTCATTGTGTTTAAAAAAAACGTAACAAATACTTCCATAACCAAACGCAATAAAACATTATTTTTTATAACACTTACTACACGGAAAAATACAAATTTTTGTGCAATATTGTAGAGTGCTCGATGAGCTCGCAGCGGCGGCGCATCCCGCAGCAGGTCGGTATGTTCAACGCTGGGATACATTATCATCACCAAGCCAAACCACCCCCTAGCAAAGCGCTCCAAGAAAGACATGACAAGACATATCAGGCACTGCGATTGGTTGAAACAAGCTGAGTCGCACGATGTGTGACATAGCAGCCAATCACAGCGCGTATTTACTCTATGTCATGTCTTTCTTGACGCGCTTGCTAGGGCTGCAAACGTGTGGTTATCTGTTACTTCCGTTCTAAGAATTTTTCATGGACATTCTCAATGTGTCAGAATTCGCTTCTTAAATGACGCCGACTATAATGCTATTCCTATTCCTGCACGGGGCCTGGTCTCTGTTGAATAAATTCGACAATAATTGCGGAATAGAGTAACAATATGACATGGATTGCTGTATCATTATGGTGTTTGTTCCTTGTAAATATCAATCCCACGCAATGGACATCAATTTGTCACTGTCATTACGTGTCATGTTTATTTTAAAAGGGCGCACATCATAAAGCCGACCCTGCAGTCGAGCGTACAATATGATTAACCCTTCCACGGACACATGATTATTCACTTAAAATTGCGTGTATACAACATCTTTATGAACGAGAATGTCGCTTTTTAACCGACTTAAAAAAATAGGAGGTTCTTCGTTGGTATTTTTTTTTATTTCTACTACCTCAAAACATTTCAAACAAACATTGACTGCCTGAGCCGATTTGGATGATTCATAAAAGCTGGTGTTTCCCGTTTGGTTCAATTAAAATTTGGTCCAGTTCCGACAATGATAAAATAACACTGAAAACCACACTTTACTAGTTGAATTCAGTTCTTTTTTAACCCCCGACGCAAAAAGAAAGGTGTTCTATGTCTGTGTGTCTGTTTGTGGCTTCAAAAGTTATGGGGGTTGAAAGTGGGGATGAAAAGTCGACAAATACAAATATGTTCAAGAGGGTATTAAACGAAAGGCCACGACACGATCATTTAAAATCGGGATTTTCTTTTAAATTTGAAATTGAATAGATATTTTTAAAAGCTTTAAGGCAACGATCTTGCAGCGCGTATGTTTTGTATTCTTCTTAATATTTTTGTAGAGTATTTTCTTGATTTAATTTTCTAATTATAACAATTAAATTTTTTAATCTATTATTGTTGTATTTATTTTCGACTCACATTAAACAATACGTTTTACATTTGTACGCTTTTGTGGCAGGATACATTGTAACATTAAAATATTAGTGAACATCTTTTTTGACATGTATTCACAAATAAATGAGTTGATTTGATTAACCATATTTGTGTACCACAGGCAAGCAAATATCTGACGTATACAAAGCTAAAACGTTGACCAACTAGTTGGCATATATCACTTAACACCAGTTTATCTGTATTTAATGTACTAGCGCTGTACTAACCTTGAATACCACAATAAATTATTGTGTTTAGATATGACTAAAATTATTTCTTTTACGAGCGGAGAGAATCGGTAAAATACTGGCATCGTATAAAATAATTTTCTAAAATTTAAAGTGAAGCTATGGTCGCGAGCTAGTCCTTGTTAAATGTATCATCAATGAATACATAACATAAAACAAAATCGCCTCCTGCTATCGGTCCCTGTGTATGCTTAGAACTTTATAACTACGCAACGGATTTTTATGCGGTTTATTTTAGTAGATAGAGTGATTCTTGACGATGGTTTGTATGTATAATAAAATAGCAAAGAAACATTGTTAATAGTTGTCTAGTCAGCTAATTGTATTATAAAACTAGCTGTACCCGATAAGCATTGTTTAAAAGAAATAAATCCCGTTCCCGTGGTAATTTCGGGAATACCTTTCTTAGTGCATCCCCAAGGAACCTTATTCAGGGATAATCCCACCACCACCCAAGCCCTACCTGCCTCTCGGCGTACGGGCCATTCTCTGGAGACGTGCTTTTGCCTCTTTTCAACGCACACGTTTTCTTGACTCCATACAAATTATCTTTATCCGTCCCTGTTTTGTTGCCAACTCTCCCCTTCT
>SJJU01002495.1:0-23779 GCA_012932125.1 Conopomorpha cramerella | reverse complement strand
AGATATGGGTGGTTTAATCATCAAATGCCTTTTATATGCTGACGATCAAGTTCTTCTTGCACCCTCGGCGTATGAATTGCAGCAGATGATTAATTGTATGAATGAGTCATTGAAAAGGAAAGGAATGAAAGTGAATGCTAGTAAGACCAAAGTAATGGTAGTCGAAGTGATGGAAAGTTTGACAAAGATATTGAAAGAAGAGTGAGTGCGGGTAATAAGGTTAACGGTGCCCTTCGCAGTGTTATGGAGAGCCAATTCATGTCGAAAAAGGCAAGATGGTTGTCCATGACGCTGTACTGGCACCTACCTTAATGTACGGGAGTAAAAGTTGGGTATGGCAGAAGAAGCATAAAAGTAAAGTCAATGCCGTAGAAATGCGGTCAGTGCGGAGCATGAAAGGCGTGACATTGAATGACAGGATAAGGAATAGTGTGATAAGAGAAAGTTGCGGTTTGAAGGAAGACGTAGTGACCAAGATTGAAAAGGGCATGCTTCGGTGGTTTGGGCATATGGAGAGAATGGATGAAAGTCGATTGACGAAAGAGATTTATATGGGTGATGTAATGGGCCGGGTGAGTAGAGGTCGCCCCAGAAGGACATATAAAGACCAGATTGGTGATGTCCTGACCGAAGGTGGCGTGAAAAGTACTCGAAACCGGAGGTCGTGTATGAAAAGATGTATGAATGTAGATGAAGCGAAAGGGGTATGTCAGGATCGTGACAAATGGAGATCTGTAGTCTCTGCCTACCCCTCTGGGAGACAGGCGTGAAGTGTATGTATGTATGTTGTTTTTTTATGGAAATACGTCGCTAATGTGTTGTTAAACGCAAAGCTTTTTTTTGTTGTGGTTATTAGTCAGAAGAAGGTTCTTATGAAAGAAAAAAATAAGAAAATTACACGGGAAACTGTACTAAATACATTTCTCGCCTTTTAATCCCAAAGCGGGGTAGTCAGAAGCACTTGCTAAAGCAAATGCCCACGGTTTAACAAGCGTATTTAACCCAACGTGAAAGGGGGTGAGCCCATCGCCGTTATAGGAATCACACACCTTGTGGTGTGCGGGTTTCATCACGATGCCGACATAGGCTCTGAAAAAGAGTCGAGAAAAACCCGCGATCTCCCGGTTACAAGGCAAGGATCCGACCAACTGAACCACAGACGCTAAACTGTAAACTGTACTAATTCAAATTAATATTTATAATTAAGACAAGACAACATCTGTCCGGTCCACTAGTCTAGTGTAATATTATAAATGCGAAAGTAACTCTTATTATTTTTTTGATATACAGTTAGTTTAGAGCCTAAGAAAGGACATAGGCTACTTTTATGTACTTTTAATGTAGATACATTGGCAAAACAATGTTTACCGGGTCAGCCAGTTTGTTATAAAATAACAACAGAACCTAAAGCCTCTGATACAATGGAATTTCCTCAATATTTGTGTTTGTGTGAATAACTGAAATTATAACTCAATATTGTTCACCGGGTATATAGGCGCGAATATAATCAAAGACAAGCTCCAGTTTACCTTTGATATTTTACTCGACCTTCCGACGCAGTTGCATGCGTCGTGGTCACGAGTGGACGAGTGGATGTGCCTGAACAATATTGAGTTATAACGTCTGTGCGCGTTTCATTAAAAAAATATTTAACTGAAATTACGCGGGTGTATTCGCGGGGGGCGCCCACTAGTAAACATTTCTATTATCTATAGTTTCTGAACATAATAGAAATTGTTTTTTACTTGAAAGGAAACACTCGGGTGGCTTTTCCGGCCTCTAGTACGAATATAACTGCGCGAGTGATCGTTGACGGACTAAGTCAGATTAAATCTGTTACACGGAAGTTGACTTAATTGATGCGTGGTTTCCGTTTGATTCAACTTTCATAGTGCGAACCGCCAGAATGTGGAATTATTTATAGGAGGCTGTGTTTCCCGCGCAGTACAGTCTGGAGGTCACAGATATGCTTCAGGGAACAAGTATGCTTCATCGTAGACCATATCGCTGCTTAACATCAGGTAGGATGGTACTCAAAGTCTTGTGCAATGCGTTTAAAAAAAACAAGATTGACTCCGAGTAACTTATACAGCACAACATTTCCCGTCGTAAGGGTCGTAAAAGGCGGCCGAGGGAACTCTCGAGAGGACGAGCAGCAGCGCACTCTGTGAGTTAAACCACAACACCATTGCGATTGCCAACCCGCCTGCCAAGCGTGGAAATAATTGGCATTTCTACCCAAATTAGCATGGAACTCATTGGTGGAGGTCCTCGTCCAGCCGGACGTCATGACTGTGGCTGATGATGATGATGATGAACGTCGTATACGCGTCAGTTTTAGTACATTTTACCGTACCAATTACGGCTACGACGAAACGAGGGGTTATTTGCGATTCTCGTATTCGGCCTTTTCCTAGAAACATACGCTGAAATAACATAGCAAAATAACCGTAGCAACGTTTCGCTAAAATGGCGACTTGCAATTGGTCTGCCAGTACCATTTGAAATGAACAAAATAGTCGACTTAAAATTTCCAGATATCTATCCGAAATATATTATTTACTAGCTGTCCCGGCAAAGATTTGTTTTGCCATAATAAGTTGCCTTTGTACCCCGTGCATTGGGAGAAATACAACTTGTAGATGCATAAAAAATAGATAGTAGTACTTCTCAGACCTATTGAATACGCATATGAAATTTGGTAAAAATGGGTAAAGCCGTTTCGGAAGAGTACGGTAACTAACATGACATGGAAATTGTATATATTAGATTATGTAGGTATACGTTTTCGATCGAATTTAGCGTTCCCCTTGAGGCAATTATTAATAAGTATACCTACTAAGTGTAACTTTTACTATGGCCACAAAACTGGTAAATTAATAAAGAAATTGCGTCCCCGTAAAAAGTGTCCCTTTTACACGCAGCTGATGTCATGCGTAACTTGTGAATTCCACTTACCTTGGCGGCATCAAGAGCGGCGACAGGCATCGCGGCGGGCCGTGTCGCGGGCTGGTCGGCGTGTTGGTCTTGGTCTCGCCGAGCGAGGCGAGCGAGCCGTGCGCCAGCGAGCCGTGCGCGAGCGTGATCGCGCGCACGTCCAGCGAGGCGGCGCGCAGCGGGGACGGAGTGCGCGTGCCGCCAGCCGCCGCCTCCAGCAGCGTACGTCCGTCCGGCGCGAACGTGCGGATCGCCGGCGATGAACCGCGGTGGCTCTGTGCCAAATAACATCAAGTTACTAGGTACTCAAAATAAAGGTTGTATTGTTTATAGGTGGTCTTGGTGGGTGGTAAATGACATAATAATTAAAAAAAAATACAGTTAGTCTAGTAGTTTCGATCCATTTCAGTGAGGTCATTGAACTAAACCGACAATAACCGTCTCCTTACAATTGCGCATTTAAGCTCCCAGTTTCTCCCAGCCTTGGTGTCAAAATTAATCTCTAACGAAATACTTATAGTAGGACTAGCTTTTGCTCACGACTTCGTCCGCGTGGCGAGACTAAAAATTTATAAAAAGAGATCTTTGTATGTTGTAGAAAAGTTTAAAAAAATCTTATTTTTTTAAATGAACATTTTTAATTTTAATTTATTTTGACGACCCTCTGTGGTCCAGTTGGTCGGATACTTGACTTGCAATCGTGAGGTCGCGGGTTCGAGTCCGGCTACTAGACGTGTAACAACTGGGAATCTTTTTCAGAGCTAATGTACGCAACATGTGAAAGTAAAAGTTTGACCACATGAAAACTAAAAACTGACCAAGTGCGAGTCCAGAGTATTAGGGTCAAAATTCATACAAAAACACTTTTGGTTTATTGGGTCAGTATTTGTTGTTATAGCGACAAAAGATATATATTAAATTCTGTGAATATTAACAAACATTTCTCAAGTGTCTGAAAATGTCTTACTTTCACGGTTCATAAGATACTGCCTCATCTGTTAAAACGTGCATAAAATCTCAATTTTTATATGGAAGCCCCCTTATCTATGATAATTTTATTTTGAGGATATGTTGTATTTGCAAAACATCACCTATCAAAACTTCAACTGCCTACCTAATAGTGTTAATAAGATAAAGCCTTGTTACAGACGTACAGATAGACAGCAAAGTTTCAGTAATAGGGTCCCGTTTTTA
Source organism: Conopomorpha cramerella (assembly GCA_012932125.1). Classification (NCBI taxonomy): domain Eukaryota; kingdom Metazoa; phylum Arthropoda; class Insecta; order Lepidoptera; family Gracillariidae; genus Conopomorpha; species Conopomorpha cramerella. Next base: position 19,648 of record SJJU01002495.1, on the reverse strand, counting down.
CCCTTTGGGTACGGAATCCTAAAAAGAGTAGCATGGATGGCTCGGTTGCTGGTGCAATCGGAATAAGAGCTACACAGAAAATTTAATGTTTTTATGAAACATAAATGTTCCTTATAAACAACGCTTCTGGTCGTTCTGGAGGGTTGCAAGAAAGACCAGACTGGATGGCGAACTTACGCGGGAGCACGCCCCATATAACTGCTAGCGCTTGTGTTTGATCCTGCGACTTTCTTTCTTATCTCACGTATACATAATAAAATAACCCCTGTGAAAAAATTCAGCCTTCTAGGTTCTCAATTGTTTGGACTGGGTGATAATGAGTCAGTGATGAATGAATATGAATATAAAAAATGTACGTCCCTGTTCCTCCACGTTCAGGACATAAGTAGGTAAACAAATTATGCACAAACACAGCGCAATTTTAACTAAAATTGACGTATTTCAGTATTTTTTTATCGGTGTGTGTCGAAGGTGTCGAATAATGAATGTTGCCTTAAAAATTACGTTTTTTCTCGGAGAAAATACAATGAAAAACTACATAACAATTACCTACTCTGAATATGGCTGAAAAACAGTATCTTTTCATGAAAATGATATTTTCTATTCCCATGAAGCTGTACATTTATAAGCTAAGATATATTAAAAAATTTAAAGTTGCGCTTTAAATTTATAAGCTAAAATATATTAAAAAATTTAAAGTCGCGCTTTTAACTCGCGGTATTTTTTTTCTCTATACCAATGCATGCCCACTATTCCCGTTACCATTGGAATTTTGGAAAATCTAGACATGACTGAACTTTTCATTCACTAAGGTGTATGCATGTCAAATTTCAAGCATCAGGTTAAGATTTTTTCAACAATTTTTTTCCCACCAACTCCCGGTCCCGTAGGAATTTCTCAAAATACAGCCATTACTTAACTTTATCTATACTTACCTATAATAAATCTGTAGAGAGGTCAATTCTTTACATGAATTTATTTTCAAAATAACTATCAGCGGGTGATAAGTGATCGATAATGGTGCCAAAAATGAAATCAGTAAAATTTTTGTTTATCGGTCTGTCTGTCTGTCTGTCTGTATGTTCCTTATAGAAACAAAAACTACTCGACGGATTTTAACGAATTTTTTTTGATCGTGCGGAAATCCGTTATGGATACCCCACCGCTAACGGGGACAGCGGCGGGGGTATGTGGGACTCGCACCCACTAAAATCCCACGGTGACCACTCCCGCGTTATTGCCGGGGCCCCCGGAACAGCCTTAGCCACTACGTCCAAGGGTGGCCCCAGCCGCGCTAGGCCCTCGCGGACCGTCACCGGAATGGGGGCGATCTACGCACCCCCAGCGCACGATGTCGTACGGCGGTAACAGGGTCACCACGCTACCGCCGTCGCCACTCAGGGGCCGTGAATGGCGCGCGAGTCCCCGCCCGCGTGCCACACCCCTACGCCCTTTCAGTCGCCTTTTACGACAGGCAAGGGAAAACCTCAGTCCTATTCTTATGCCCGGGACTGCTGGGCACATTCTTCATACTCCTGAGCAGGTTATAGGATACTTTTCATCACGATACAATCAATAGGAGCAGAGTAGGGAAGGGAAATTTTGGGAAAATTTACTCCATTTTTTAAACTTCCGTCGCGTGTGCAGCCTTAATGGTTAAAGTTATATAGAAGTCATGTATAACGGAAATATTCTATATAAAAAAAAAAATACACTTCACGCCTTTAAGGAGCGTCTGTGGTCCAGTTGGTCGGACACTTGACTTGTAACCGGGAGGTCCCGGGTTCGAGTCCGGCTACTGGACGTGTACCAATGGGACTCTTTTTCAGAGCCTATGTACGCAACGCAACGCTCGTACGGTGAAGGACAACATCGTGATGAAACCCGCACACCACAAGGTGTGTGAACCCTATAACGGCGATGGGCTCACCCCCTGTCACGTTGGGTTAAATACGCTTGGTGAACCGTGGGTACTTGCTTTAGCAAGTGCCTCTGCCTACCCCTCTTTGGGATTAAAGGCGTGAAGTGTATTCTATATAAAATTGTCTAAAATATATCCCGGAACAGCATATGTCTACATATCTGTTATGGTTGACTTACAATAACACGTGTAACTCCTGATAGCTTAGCAGTTCCGAGCATTCTGATTATATTTGTTTACTCTTACGTTTATAATCATCCCTAATTTAAAAAAGTTAACATTATATTAACCTTCCTCAAGAATCACTCTGTCTACTAAAGAAAACCGCATTCAATTCCGTTTCGTAGTTTTTAAAATCTAAGCATACATAGGGACAGACAGCGGGAGGCGACTTTGTTTTATCTAAATATGTATCTAAAAGGAGAAACTGACTGACAGACATATCAACACACAGCCTAAACGGCTTAACTTAGGCACTTGAAATTTGAACGAACGTGTCTTAGGTACCGTAGGGGTGCACTAAGAAAGGAATTCCAGAAATTCCCACGGGAATGTATGAAAAATCTAAACCGCTCAAGTTAGACGCTTGAAATATAGTATGCAGGTACTACTAAACTACGTGAATGAAATCGCAGGGCGTCCACTAGTATTTACTAAAACTGTATTTTGCTAACTCTCATTCCCGTGGGAATTTTGCATTATCGCGTTGCAAGAAAGTTTTCCGTTCATGAAGGTACCTACATGACTGATTTCAATAATTTATCTTACGCGGTTTATTTTTTTCATTCAGAAGTTATCTCCCGTATACTACCGTTCCCGTGGGAATTTTTCAATATCGTGTTGGAACTAAGCTTTACGTTTACTAAGGTATCTGCATTTCAAATTTCAAGCGTACAATTTGAGCGGTTTAGATTTTTCATTCAAAAGGCTTTTCTCTATGATAGATATTCTCGTTCCCGTGGCAATTTCGGGAATACCTATCATAGTGCACCCCTACGATATCTAAACTACGTCCTTTTTAAATTTTAAATGCCTTTGGCAACGTTTAGCCGTTTGGGCTGTGGGTTAATGTCTATCAGTTTCTCCCTTTAAAAAAAAATATAATGTACGTCCCTGTACCTCCATAGATAGGTGTACATGATAACAATCCACGCACAGAGACATCACAATGCGATTCACGCATTTCAGTATTTTACTCGGTGAGTGTTAATTGTAAATAGTAATTTATGTTGTTGTTAGAATACATTTCATTCAAAAATGTTTCTGTCTCTAGCGCTTGGGCAGTATTTTTCATAAAAAGATGTTTCCAATTCCCATGAAGCTGTAAATTTCCTAAGAAACCCATATACAAAAAAAATCAAGCCTCATATTCGCGGTATTTGTTTTTCTATACAAAAGTTTTCCCGCTATTCCCGTTCCCATAGGAATTTTGGAAAATTTAGTCATAGCCTAACTTTGCATTCAGTAAGGTATATGCATTTAAATTTCAAGTTTCTAACTCAGGCGGTTTAGATTTTTTCATTCAATATTAATTATCCTGTCCAATCCCGTTACCGTAGGAATTTTTCAAAATACAGCCATAACTAAACTTTATAATTCCTAAGGCATGTGCATGTTTGATTTAAAACTTCAAATTTACGCGATTTCTCATATAAAAGTTTTCCGCCAACTCCTATTCCCGTGGGAATTTTGCAATATCGCGTTGCAAGTAAGTTATACGTTCATTAAGATACCTGCGTAACAAATTTCAATTATCTGTCTTACGCGGTTTGTTTTTTTTCATACAATTAATGTTTTTTCCCGCTAACTCTTGTTCCCATAGAAATTTTCCAATAGCCTGTGGCACCTAAGCTTTAAGTGTACTAAGGTACCTGCATCTCAAATTTCAAGCGTCTACCTTGAGCGGTTTAGATTTTTCATACAAACGTTTTATCCCGTTAATTCCCGTTCCGGTGGTAATTTCGGGAATTCCTTCCTTAGTGCACCCCTACGGTACCTAAGCTACGTCTGTTCAAGTCCCTATGTTTAGCCGTTTGGGCTGTGCGTTGATATGTCAGTCAGTCAGTCATTCAGTCAGCTTTTCCTTTTTTTATAGGGTAATGTCCGCAACACAGACCGACAACCCAAAAACCATTTGGAAAAAAATGCATCAAAATTAATCCTACTAGCAATGGCCAGCAAGTATTAAGTAGCTGCACACTTCACTGAAAGTTGCTGCTAAAAAACTTTTCTGACAGGCAACATGGCGATGCTTCCGTACATAACAATTCCTAAGAGATAACTTGCGACGTTACACAGTTCGTTGATTACAGTCCCTAACTTAAGTCCAGTTTTTTAAATAAACTGGAATTAAAGTCACTATTAGTACCAATTTAAATGTGTTTGATATGCCATGTTTCGGAAGTCACAAAGTACTTACCTTACCACAAGTAGGTATAAACCTACTTACCTACTGTTGGGTGTAGGTATAAACACGCGAGCCGGGCGGTTAGGTATCTAATTATTATTAGAAGTTTCGACTCGAGAAAGTATCTAAACCTACTCGTATGTTCTGGATTGTGTACCGTTGGTATATAAAGAGCGACGATCGAGTCGGCGGGACAGTTTCAACTAAACAGCGATACAGTGAACATCAAGAGAGAAAACTAACGAGAATTAACAAGTGATTGTGTGATTGTAAAAGTGTTTATTAGCGGTTTTAGTTTAACGATTGTAATTAGTTTGAGTAATTGTGCCGGAATAAATTGTAATTCTTGATTTTCGTAACAGTGTAATTTTCTATCGGTACCCACCACGTACGTAACAATATTAATTAATTCCGACCGCTGATACAAATACACGTGTCAATCCTATTTCTTAAGTATCCGCGTCCTTTTGCTTCTTCATACATATTAAATATAGTTTGATTTATTAGTTAGTTCCTAAACCTACTTAGCTATCAGCACGCATTTAGTAGATGCCTAAATAACTTGGTAACTTCTTACTTAATTTGTGTTATCTTTTTTTAATCGGTCACCACTTGTCTGCTTTCCAAAAGGAAAAAATCTATTCCTAAAGGTCTCGCTGGCTAATACCGTGCCATTTTCGTTTTATTAAAACTATGCAGTGGAAGGAAGCACCACGATTCACCCACGCAGTATTAGTTACCATCCAATACAAACTTTGATCTCCTTAACAAGCTACAAAGTTCTACAAAGTCCTTGCTAGCGGAAGAATTTGTACTGAAAGGTCTTGGCACATTCGTCATCGCCGTCGTCGATAATTTTCATAAGACTTATCAAAGTGATTGACGAAGATAGTCAGTCAGTATTATGGAGTGTACAAAATGACATTTGTCAAGAGTTAAGTCCCATCCGACGCAGTCCGGCCGGCTTGTAGAGACTCGCGCGTGACGCGCTGCCATTTCTGTTTCTCGTCAGTGGTGGCCAGCCAGATATTTCGAGAGCGTTAGAATAGAACTGAGGCTGTCATTTGCCTGTCGTAACACTTACACAGAAAGAACATCAAGACATTCTGTCTTAAGGCTGGAAAAAATATTCAAATGTTGATGAGGGACACTTTCCTCAAGTTTTACCGAAGTTATTCCTATACTTTAAAATGCTTTAACGCTAACACAATTATTTAGCACCACGACAGCTATATGTCAGTGAGTGTTGTGAAAAAATGAAACGCCCATTGCTGATGGAATTAACTTTGTATTGGATGATTCTTTTTTCAATAATTTAGAAGGATTAGGTTAGTTAGTTAGTAGTTTGGTTTAAGTTAGTTTTTAGTTTAGTTTTTTCACAATTAGTTCTAACTACCGTTTTTGCCACACTTGCAAGGCCCACCCTGTATAGAATTTTACCAATGGGCGCAGCTGTTTACCAGCTTTCTATCTGTTTATGATGCTGGAAGTGACTAAAAGAACGTTATTATATATATTACATCGTTAGCTGAGATGGTACATTCTTGAGATGTGGTGGTCTGATATTTGTATTTCACGTTTTGTTTATTGAATTTCGACAGCAATCATAAATATAAGTATTTCATACACTTGTGTTTAGTATGTTAGATCCATAATATTGTAAGAAAAGCCTTAAATGAATATGAAACTCTGAGAGTAACTTTTAATGGATGAAATAATAAAAGACCATGTCAGAGGAGTCGCACCGATATTAAATACTGCGTGTCAAATGACCCCGGATAATGGTCTAGAAACGTTGTTGGGCTCGTCAATATAAATAAATGTATGGCGACAATGCGCGAAAATGAAAAAAATGTTTTCGTCTCTATACAAAATAGACAAGTAATAGAGCTCAATTATGTTTTTCTATTATTTAGCACCACGACAGCTATATGAAGACCATTGCTCGGGGTTCTTTTACACGCTCAGTAAAGTCACAAATTAGTATTAGGTAATTAGAACTGGTTGAAATAGAATTCATTCGCCCTTACTATTGCTATGAGTCCTACCTACTAGTTTACTCATGTTTATAAATAAGTAACGACGGACTCGCTCAGCCCGGGTACATACACAAAGTTAAGAACTTTTATTGTGTAGGTAATTTAATCAAATTTTGCAGTTGTACCCCTACAAGTCGCCGACGAATCCGACTCGTAGACTGACAGGTTCCTTTTCTACTGAAGTAGGTAGGTACTACGGGTTAAGTACTCCAATCAATATAATTCATCGTGTAGACACGCAATCAGGAAAAAACATATCTGGGTAAGAAAATGCACATTATCTTTTCTTAATCGTCGAAAAACGAATGTGAAAGTATTCGTCCAGTGGTTTAAATTACTTGTCAAAAGGGTTTACTTGTTTGTTAAGCGATTCTTCTGCCAGTTTAATGTTTTTTTTTTCTGTGATAGGTCGGTAATTGGTATGTTGTGTTGTTTATGGGTATAATTATGCTTGGTTTCAATATTATACCTAACGGGTAAGAGGTAGTTACTTGCAAACATCATCAATTCATAGTACAAAACAAAGTCACCTCCCTTTGTCTGTCCCGCTTAGATTTTTATAACTGAGTAATGGATTTTGAAGCGAAATTCTTTAATAGACAGAGTGATTATACATACCGAGTGTAATTAAGAACTCCGAGCAATGGGCTTAGAAACATTGTGGGTCTGGTCAATATGAAGAACTTTTACTATGATGACTATATGGGGATGTAAAAAAAGAAATGTTCAACTCCCACAGCAAATGTCATCTCCCGAGGCAAAAAAATTTCTATTTTGTATGGAGATGAAATAAAAAATGTTTGCGTTTAACCGCATTGTCACCATATTAAAAGTTGTTCATATTGACCAGCCCAACAATGTTTCTAAGCCCATTGCTCGGAGTTCTTTTACAACGTTTCTTATACCATTACTCGGGGTCCTTTTACTATACTGTAGTTTACATACCTATACTGCGTGTAAAAGGACCCCGAGCCTCATTGCCTCCGGAGATGACATGTTGTATGGGGATTAAATTTTTTTTTCCTTTCCCCAGATTTTCGCCAAAAGCCGAGAAACATTGTTAATAAAATGGCGACTATCTGTTAAAATAAATTGTAGCCGTAAAATGTGATGGATCCCGGGGTAAGGGTATGTAAAAGAAGTAGGGCAAATGACCCGGTTGTGGCCACCGACCCCTTTGTGGCCATTTAGAACTTCAAATCGTTATAACTAAGCCAAATATGACTCTTTTATTTACGGGAACAGAAATATCTAATATTGGCAGCACTGATAGCGTTGACCGCTTTGATGTGACAAACATCACTTCAATCCATCAAATCATTATTTTTTTACGAGCGTCATTTGTTTTTAATCTTAGCAAAAACACTAAGGCGAGCGGGTGAGTAATCAATGATTATTTTTTAAATCCGTCATATTTTTTTAAAGGTTTATGTTAATCCTTCATAAAGAATACACTGTCTAAGTTTTATTAATGATATGTTATCGCTATTTGTTTATTAAGTGTGGTTATGAGAAGTGGCCACTAATGGAACCAAAATGAATGAATGTGCTTAGAACCCCACTTATGGCCATTTAGTTTTTATCGTGATTTTTCATCTTAATTACTTAGCTATTATGATATAAGTAATCTATTAATTTCCAGACTTACGATTATCGAAGCCAAATACTAAAAACATCGATGCCGTGAAAAGATAATTGTTCCAGTACTCACCGCATAATCTCTTTATCCACTCAATATTATGTTAGCTGTTTTTCTCTAAATAAAGGCTGTTGGTCGTAAAATATGCGATTTTCGAATATACTTTATAATTTTTTTAATTATCTGCTTTTTATTTTTGATGAATTTTGATGGCCAGAACTGGCACAATGACTTAGTGCCTATATGCTAACAGATACTGATGGAACCATCTAGAAGTATCTGTACTTGGATACCTACCACCAACGACTAGAATGTTCCAGAAGAAGGAATCAAACATTTATGGTGTGAAAGTACAACTAACTATAACCAACTACTTGTATCCTGTCAGTATAGGTATTCGAATGTAATAGAAAGATCTCGAATGTTCGGTGGAAGTACGCACAGATCATTCCAGTATTCCAGTCGCGGCACACATACGCAACAATGTCGTACATGTGTGAAAGAGATACAAATAACCTTCTAGTAGTTTCTATACTTGGTTACTAACGATAACCTCTGGAATGTTCGAGAGCTATATAGAAACTTCATGTATCACATACCTACTACTAATTACGTTAAATAACTCTCAGTTTTATATCCGTCAGAAAGTAGTAGAAGGATCTCGAAATATCGAGAAGAGTGTGGACTGTTTCGGAAGCCACAAGTATATAAGTACACAAGTAGTCGTTATACCTACTTACCTATTGTTGGGTGTAGGTATAAACACGCGAGCCGACGGTTAGGTATTTAATTATTATTATTAGAAGTTTCGACTCGAGAAAGTACCTGAACCTACTCGTATGTTCTGGATTGTGTACCGGTTGTATATAAAGAGCGACGATCGAGTCGGCGAGACAGTTTCAACTAAACAGCGATACAGTGAAGATCAAGGAAGAAAATTAAAGTGAGTTAACAAGTGATTGTGTGATTGTAAAAGTGTTTATTAGCGGTTTTAGTTTAACGATTGTAATTAGTTTGTGTAATTACAGTGCCGAAATAAAGTGTAATTCTTGATTTTCGTAATAGTGTAATTTTCTATCGGTACCCACCCCCCACATACGTACAACAGTACTTTCCTTCCACGTTCCACTTGCGACTAAGAAGAAAAAATTCCTTTTCTTTTATGTTATTGATTTTTTATTTGCGCTTACAACCCTTCGACCAGCCATCCTTTACTATATTTGCGATAACGATACAAAGATGGGAGTAAGTCGGCTAGTGCTGCAGTTGTGTCTAAGCCAGGATTTTTAGTACCAATATTTCATGCAAAAAATACTGAACTGTTTTTAATGAAATATTTACATTTTTTACCTCATACGTCGGATTTATTTTATCCCGAATTTCGTACGGATGTACACCTCCAGATTCCACAGACGGCTCCTATGATGCCACGAACAACTAACCAGATCATGGTCATGTTTGCTACTGGGAACTCGGAAAACCTTAGTATCTTTGTAACTTTTTTTACCAATGATATGAGTATTAAGGTAGGTATGTACTCACCGTAGCTCTAGAAGTGCCGCTGTCGAGGCTGCTCTGCGAGGAGATGGAGGGCGTGCGCGTCAGACGAGCTTGATGGATGCGCGACTCCGAGCTCAGTGGCTGCACTCGGCACTGCTCCTTGGGTATCAGCATCTCCTATTAAAGAATATGACAAAATAAGTTTTCTTTCGGTTATTGGTCATTGGGTAATCATTTGTTAAAGAAACGCGCACTGACATTATATTAGTAGTTTACATCGGGTATAACGGCGGCGCGAAATTAACCAAAAACAGCTCGTGACCACGGCACATGTAACTGGGTCGAAACGTCGTCGAGCAAATAACAAAGATAAGCTTATCTTTGGTTAATTTAGCGCCATATTGTCCTGTTTAAACTATTAATGTAACATAGTTTTAAGTGAACAAACATTTATTTCAATAAGAAAGAAACAACTTCAACCAGGATACTAAGTGAAAAGTAAGAATTCCCTACAAAATTCGAAGATTTCTTTGGGCTCATACCATAGTAATCCTTTCCAATAAAAGTCTCGTCATAATCGATTCATAAAGGGCCAAGTTAATCGCGGACACACATAAAAAAAAGAAACGTTTTTTTAAAACCTATATGTTAGGTACAACCTATTTCTAAACTGTTGGGTCTTTGTTTGCTCGACAATCCGGAGCGAAAGCTTATTGTATACTTTTCGAAATGTACTAAAATAAGTTTCAAACGAATACTCGTACCTGCGTAAAGCTTCTATTTCTGTCAGTCCCTGACGAAACAAAAAGATATTGCCTAGAAATGTTTTTCAATTTGTCCTCATACGCAGAGCTATAATATATTCAAATGTCACAGGTAATCAATTGAAGTAGATGGATCGTAACGTCGAACAAAGAACTGAAAGCTTTTGAAGAGACTTTTGTAAAACCAAATACAAAGAGAGGAATGTTTTTAATTTCGTATGGGGACAGTCGGAAAGTGAAACTAGCGCTGCCACTGAAAAAAAATGTATCACTACAATAGGTGAAATCATCATTATTATCACCCACAACATAACGTCGTTCATTGCTGACGTGGGCCACCACCCATGATTTTCGCCATAAGGTGAAATAAAAAAAAAACACTGCACGTTTTTTTGTTTAGAATTTTCAGTAAGTCAAAATGTTGACAAAAGATTGATTTCGAACAAATCCACTTCACCACGGCTAAGCCAAGTCTTTCGATTGTTTGAGTACGACTAAGTTACAGACAGATAATACTTCGTCCTTTTCAGCGCTGCGGGGTCGATTTCCTTTTCCAATGAAGATATACTTATCAAGCTGTCAGGTACATTGTCTTTAAGCGCAGCTTCTGCTGTACGATCACGTTTTCAATATTTCCATGTTTTAAGAGATATTTGACCTACTTTAACGTTGTAATTCCGAGTCAGATTTTGACGCGGATGACTTAGTTTTTTATGATGAGATTTTGATGATTCTTTTTTTTTATGGAAAGAATATATTTCCAAGGTAATCCCAGGATAGGGAAATAAGGGATTGATGACGGCGGACCAGATAAATCGAGGGAAACTTTGAAGAATCGTCTTTTTTCTTTATAATTATTATTGCGTACCAAATGTAGTTAAACCGTACAGCCCAAGTATAAATACCAATAATATAAATAATTAATTAATAGGTTTAAACTTGGACTGCGTGCGTGACGATACAGAAAGAGATTAATTATTACCTCAATACGGGAATACACCCTCCTACGCGATATACCGTCATATACCTAATCTATTTTATTGATTAACTTCGACTTTATGGCAAGAGAGTATTTTTTTTTTCCTTTCTTGGCTCTTATGATCAGCTTTAAAGCCGGCAATTCTGCCACAAACAATGTAGTTCTCTTCGTGTTCAAGTTATAGTATAGTCAACAGTCAAAGTCGTGTCAAAAACACATTTAAATGTGAGAGTGGACCATCACATTTCAATGCTGCGTGGAACTTTATAAGGGAAAAACAAATTGATCAAATAGGAGTCCTCTCCTTTACTTCTCACTCTCACTACATTATTTTTCATCACCAGCACATTATTACACTAAATCCACCACATTAACACAATAATTGCAGCGAAAAATTAATTTTGAAAAATGAGAAATAAAGAACGCCATTTGCATCTTTTCGCTTCCCGTCACAAAGTCCGGCAAGAGAGTTATTGAGTAAGCCAAAAAAATAAATATTGAAGTCTTCGATTTCATTATCAGTCAAACGTGTTGAAATGAAACGGAAAAATGTTGTTTAGACTTTGTGACGGGAAGCGATGAGATGCCAATTTCTCATTTTCAAAATTAATTTTTCGCTGCAATTATTGTATTAATGTGGTGGATTTAGTGTAATACTGTGCTGGCGATGAAAATAATGTAGTGAGAGTTAGAAGTAAATGAGAGGACTCCTTTTGAACAATTTGTTATTCCCGTATAATGTTCTACGCAGCATTGAAATGTGATGGTCCACCCTCACATTTTAATGTGTTTTTGACACGACTTTGTTTGAACTACATTGTTTGTGGCAGAATTGTCGGCTTTAAAACTGAACATAAGAGCCAGAAAAAAAAAGGTTGTTTACGATTGTACGAAAATGTTGGTTATATCTGCGAGGATAACAGTGCTTTTTCCACTTTTTTGCAAGAAAATGTTAGTATACGGAAATTGAAAAATGGGGCTCCATTTTACGTACGTAAATAATCACAATGTTGTGTAGCAATTTTTGTCTTTTAGAATATAGGATGGTACGAGTTCAAAAAGGATATTTTGAACCATTTTGAAGTCTACTGTTGCACAAACTGTTCATTACAATGGCATCCCGAGGTGGCAGTGAATTAGAAATCAGAGTGTACTCCACATTATGTTCCTATTTCCAAACATGTGTTATCTCCGGCCCTGTCAGTAGCAAGGCATGTTCGCGCACACACCGTCAGTCATGGCGCTATTGAATTTACGAATTAATTTAGAACGGGGCGTAACAATGCGAACTATGTAGTATCAATGGATTTAGTCTTGCATACATTTGTAGGAGTAAATTTATAAAATATTAATGGGGAATTTTCTTTGACGTTTTTTTGACAGATTTTTGGGCGGAGAACTGTCATTACTGTCATACTTTCCAAATAAAGTTCGTCAGAAATGCGTCAAAGAAAATTCCCCATTGATTTTGGCGCCAAATTGAGGAGCCCTATATATGAGTGACATGTTCTTGTAAATTTTGTATTAAAGGGTGCCCTTCGTCCCCCAGGTCTTCTTGTTGACGACAAGGTGCTCGGTTGGGAAAAATTAATATTTTTCACTGTCATCATGATCACGTCGATAACGTAATAATTGTTTGATGAAATATTAATACCAGGAACCAGCGACAGAATCCTTTGGTTTACTTGGGTCATAAAGTGAATTTAGTTCATCATCATCAGCCCATCCACATATTACACCTTATTTATTTTTATAGATCAAAATTCATCATAATATTACGCGCCACATCCTGAACCCTCTCTCTCTCTCTCACACACACACACACACACACTCAAACTCACACACACACACACACACACACACACTGTCCTTCACACACACACACACACACACTCTCCTTCACACACACAAACTCAACGCTTACTATCAGGCAACACCTTTTATCATATTATTATTATTATAATTAAAATTTAGTTTATCTGTATCATTAACTTGGTTATTGTAAATTACAAAAGAGCGGGACTTGCTAATACAGGCTTTTTGCTTACAAGCAGGCCCCCAAACCTATATAAATATGTTGTTACCTTGTTAATGAAATAAACATTTTTGTATTTTTTGTATTTTTGTATCCTTGTTCACTGCTAGACATAGGTCTCTTCAATTGTACGCCACTGTGATCTGTTTTCGGCTTCTCGCATCCAGCTTCTGCCAGCCATCTTGCGTACATCATGAGTCCACCTTACCTGAGGGCGTCCTACACTCCGTTTGCCGAGACGCGGTCTCCACTCGAGATCGCGTTTGCCCCAACGGTCATCGGTTCTACGGCTAATATGGCCGACCCACTGTCACTTCAGCTTGCTAAAACGATGAGCTATATCGATGACTTTGGTTCTCTGTCGGATCACTTCATTTCTGATTCGATCCTTTAGAGAAACGCCGAGCATAGCCCTTTCCATAGCACGCTCTGCGACTTTGAGCTTGTGGGCCAGCCGTGCCGTCAGTGTCCACGTCTCAGCTCCGTATGTCATTAGAGGTAGGCACTGATCGAAGACTTTTGTCAATCAGTGCCTACCAGTGTGTTTGATAGGCTAAGGTAATACCGTAAAAACATTAATTCATCAAAATATATACTATATATATATGTGCAAAACATTCATTTTTATTCTACCGCACTTTACATTCGATTCAATAAGCACGTGTCCAAAATCGAAACGATTCAACTTGATAAATCAACAAAAAAATCCCAGCACTAGATTATTGATGAAAAAGAAACACAAAGGAATAGAATGTTCAGTACTGTTACCGGCATACATTTTAAGGTTAATTATTTCCGTTCTGAAAATATTCCATGTTTTTCATGGTCGTTCTCAATGTGTCAGAAATCACTTATTAGATGAGCCCAACTATAGTTTTATCCTAGTTCATCCGTAGGCCGATCCGATTAGTTCGCGGGATGTATTTGACCGGGGAAATGCATCACAAAATCCGTTTCCGATGAAAGGGATTGATCAGGATTTGTGTCAGCGCATCGGTGTAGTCTATAGCTAGGAGCTGGCACATCTAATTGGAAAGCCTTATCGAGAACCTTCCTGAATAGGATCAGTCAGTAGGTCAGTCTAGTATTATTAATAGTATGTCAAAGGAAATATCTTATAGGAGATTTAGATCATACAGGAGACGGTATCCTTCAATCAAGTATTGTGTGTCTAAGCACGATAATTATATATCTATAATAACTGCAGGGGCGGTACGTCCATTGAAGCAAATAAGCTCTGCTTCCCCTGGCAAATTGACTAAAACAATTAGCGTAGTTAGGTATCTATAACACATTTAGACGTCACGTAGGCAGTGGCGTGCGCAGCATTTGAGAATGAGGTAGGCAGGCAGGCTGGTCCTACATCATGCATACACGTTTGACCACAATACAATTCCAGAAATCTTATCAATTATATTGGCTATGTGCAAAGCGAGTAGTGGCAGAGAGATAACGACCGCAGTGCACAACACGGCAGCAATCGGAAACAAGTGCGGATGATCAGCTGTCAAGTGTTGATTGCAGTACAAAATCAAAGCAAAGAAATGGGTCCTGACTGTTGTTGCGTTGTTAAATTTTAACGTGTTGCGTTCTTACATACTCAGCTAATACTAATTTATTGTATTTTATCTCAGTTTGTGGTACTAATATTATGTGTACGGTTTCAAACCCGGTTTTTATTATTACATAAATATTACACACTATTGAATAAATTTCACTTATATAATATTGTCAACAATACTATTTTAATCTTTGGTTTTATTTATATTTGCACAGAAAACTAACAATGTTTACATTGTTCTTATTTGACAGCTTCCGCAAATGTTGTAAACGCATCGTCGCCACCGTCGCGCACATAGCCAATACCCATCTATTGACAAAACGATAGCGACATTTAGAAGTACAACCAACGCCATCTACTGGAAAAAAAGTGCAACGATTTTGGTAGCCATCAATACCTTGTCTACAAATTATTGGCTTTTGAAATGGTTAGACACGTACATACTACAAAAAAAAAGAACTTATTGAGGTATTGAAAACTACGCCCTTCTTACGACTTTAGCAGATATCCTCTGATTTGACGGAAGAAAAATTTTGTTAATTTCTAGATAAATACACGAAAACAGAAGTACAGTCAGTAACAGCTGTATTAGAAAAAACATTAACAAAGAAAATTAACAACAATATTAGATACAGTTTTCATTGCTGTAAATTTTTTTTCATTGCTGTAAAGTATATACCTGATTCCAAAAACATTCTGAAAAAATATGCTCATAATATTTAATTTTTTGTCTTATCTATATATTTCAAAGTCTTCCATTTAGTCCTAAAAATGTATACAATTTTGGCGCGCGCATGGCACGCCATCGAGCCCGCATCGCATCAGTTTGCTCGGCTGTGATTGGTTAATTTTGCAACTCCTGCGGCTGGAGTTGGTGCATGCTATCTCGTTTCCGCGCTATGGAGGTAATAGTTTTCTGCACCGCTCGCACTATTTCAGTTTCTTGCTTCTTGGTACGACGACGTCAGGCGCTGAACGGCCGTGCCTACTGTAATGGTGGCCATACATGTTACGAGAAATCGTTACGATCAGACTGTACAATTCGAACGGTATCGATAAACCGCTAGGTGTATGTTAGAAAACTGTGCAGTTTTGTCCATTTTTTTAGCACTGTGCAGTTGAACGGAACAATACGAAAATTTCAATTGATTTATCGGAACCGTTCGAATTGCACAGTCTGATCGAAACATGTATGTAATTGTTCTGTTTTCTTGTTCAGTTTAGTTGTTGCGATTGACACCGGGTGGACGTGCGCACGCGTCATGGCGTCTCAAATTATTCGCGATCATGTTCATCACATGCGTGACTTAAAACGTTCCGCGTACTCGAAATTGATTAAACAATTAAAATAGTAGATTCTAGTGCATCAACAGCAACAACTGCTAAAACGTCGTCTGTCGATGCCATCGCTGACACGTATGCCTCGGCTCCGTTTATTGTACCGTCTGATAGTAGCGACTTCTCGTTGCGTGTATAGCTTGTATGTCATGTACGATAAACTGTACCGTTCGAACTGCACAGTCTGATCGTAACGATTTCTCGTAGCATGTATGGCCACCATAACGCAACGTACATTGTTTGACCAGCGATTAATACTATAACTATAGATTTTTAATGTGTTGTGCAGAATTGTATCAGCAGCATTTAATAAATATCACTTTCTGATTCTCTCAAACAATATTGCGATATGGCGGTAGTTGCCAATTTTGCAAGTGGATATTCCCAACGATTTCCTTTACAATTTCCAGAGTAACGAGCGCCGAGTGAGTCAGTGAGCGGCTTACAGCTAACCGGATTCAGTTGTCGGATGGCGGTATTGTTGCACGTCAGTGGCAGGCAGTTCAGTTTCCCGCAAACTGTTCAAACACAAACACACCCTTTGTACAATACTAGGAAAGTGACAAGTCGACCTAGATAGGTCAATAATAAATAGTTTGCTTGCGAAGCCGCAAACCGCAATTCCTGACTCAATCGGAGGTTCTCGGAGGAAATACCTATGTATAATATAATATAATACTATAGCGCTAACTTGGTAATCACACTTTAGCTAATTATCTTCAGTACCAAAGGTAGTGGAGAAGCGTGTGGTCAATACATCATTACACAGAGGTTCTAGCGCCATACAAGGGGCGGTCATAAATAGCAAACGTTCTAAATGCGCGTTTTATTTGTGGAAATATGAATGACAATAAATATTTAAAAAAAAAACAAATATATTGTACATAAAAAAATTGACTAAGTACAGTAAAATATTTTAATAATTACAAGGTTTGTTATTTACATAATTAACAATCAATAAGTTGATATTTAAAGCAGAAGTATTATATACAGCGATACAATTTTGTACATATACCATATGGGCCTTGCAAAAACATGCATGTTTTCAACAGTATGATCGATTATGGATAATGATTTTTACAAACGAACTTAGCTCCTAATCTAAATATATAAAAGGAGAAACTGACTGACTGACATATCAACGCGCAGCCGAAACGGCTAACGTAGGCACTTAAAATTTGGAAGAGTCGTAGTCACGTAGCTTAGGTACCGTACAATAAAAGATTGTTGGAAAAAATATTTGAAAAAACTTTTCTATGGAAAGAAATAAACTACGTACGATGGAAATTTGGTGGTAAATCTGGTATGCAGTACCGTGTGAACGTAAAGCTTACTTGCAACGCAGTATTGCAAAATTCCTACGGGAATAGGTGTTAGCGAAAAAAATCTTTAATATGAAAACATCCCCCCATGAGAAAATGGGGAATGGAGAATGAATGAACAGACGCGAATGGAGAAAACGGGGGGAGGCCTGAGATCCTACGGAGTTAGCAGGATAAAAATTGTATGAAAAAATCTAAACCGCGTTAACTTACGCGTTTTAGATTTTTTAAGTTAAGTCATGACGGAACGTATTGAAAAAAAAAATACCGCGAGTTAGAGACTTGAATCTTAAAAAGTGTTGGGAATGGGAAACATCTTTTTCAGGAGAAAATACTCCTCGAGCGCATAATTCAGAACAATTGTTATGTTGTTTTTTTTTAATGTATTTTCACAAATCAAAATATTTTTTGTATGCAACATTTATTTATTATTATTTACATTCGATACGGCTCGAGAAAAGTACTGAAATGCGTGAATCCTAATTAAACTTTCGTTATGTTTGTGCGTGGCCTGTTTACATGTACATAACTGCCTATGTCCTGATCGCGGAGGTACAGGGACTTACATTATGGTCTATACAAAGCTCAAAGTCCTGACTGATTCATCATCATCACCTAGCTCAAACCCTTGAACATAGAAGGCTGAAATGTTGCACAGGGGTTCTTTTTATGATGTATACCTGAGGTCATCATCATCATCATCCACATGACGTTAAGTTCTGGACGAGGGCCTCCCCCAACGATTTCCATCATCATTTGGGGGGAAATGTCAAAAATCGCCGCGCTTGGCAGCGCGGGTTTTAAGAAAATGACGTAAGAAAGGATTTTTCAAAAGCAGCACCCAAGGGGATTAAAAGTGAGAGGAGTAGGTTGAGATTACAGATGTCCATTTGTCACCATCCTAACATACCCTTTTCGCTTCATTTACATTCATACGTGATCTCGGGTTTCGAGTCGGGAATTTTCACATCATCTTCCAGCAAAACATTATCAATTTGGTCGATGTATGTCCTTCTGGGACAATCTCTACTCCCACAACCCTTTACATCACTAATGCAAATCCCTTTCGTTAATCGATTTTCACTCACCCTCTCACCTACCTCGGCCCAATCGAAAGGAGGCAAAATAAATACGGAGTAAGTTGTTTCAATGTGGAAAGTTGCCTTTATAATTAAAACTGCTACCCAAATACACCGTTGCACGCGGACAGAGTCGCGGCCACAGCAAGTTAGAAAGAACCTGTTAAATCTTAAAATATCTATCTACCCGATCTTTTAGCCTTACCTTTAAGTGTAATTATTATAACCTTGCGGGTTTATTTCAACAAATTTTACTTCATCGGTCATGTAATTATGGCAGCAGCGGACGGCGATAATTTTGTTAGTTTCACCGCCCGGGGATGAAATAAAACGACCAGGTATTAGCTCTTTTCCATATTGACCTATAAAGCTCCGGTGCATAATTAACGATTTACGTGAGCTTTTAAAAAAAAATACGGTGTCATTGACTAACAAGCTGTAATAAAATGTCCACTCGATTGACGATATCATCGAAAATCCAATGTAAGTAAATCATGTAGTGAGTTTTGTTGAAATATCAAATTGATCCGATCAACAGATAAAACTATACTAGACTAGCACCATAATATTGGTTTGGTAAAAATGATTTCTGGTTTGGGAGGTAACAATAATGTTACTATATGTGCTCTATTAAAATTATTCACGACTATAAAACACGGCCTATACAATTTCCGGAGTGCCAATAGTTCGTAATTGGCGATCGATGGTGAACTATCACCGATACTCTTATTATGTTATCAGTGTCCAAACTAGTGACTGATACATCTGTACCCACTGAACTGTTAGACTAAATGGACTTATATACTCGTAGCACCATGTCACCAAATTTTCCCCTTTTTCCACTCTGACCAATTAAACCGACCAACTAGTTGTTCACGGTGTAACTCACTATGTGATTTCTTTCCTTACAACTAATTTAAAATTAATCATAAAAAGAGGCAAAATCATCAATTAGTTATTTCCAACCGAATAACACGGATCTATATATATATAATGTATCTACTATTTTGATCCATAGCTTTATTTTTTTGATTTATTGATTTACTTGACTTCTTCAGCTTCAC
>SJJU01002493.1:0-23798 GCA_012932125.1 Conopomorpha cramerella | reverse complement strand
TTGTCCACTGCTGGACATAGGCCTCTCCAATTGCACGCCACTGTGAACTGTTTTCGGCTTCTCGCATCCAGCTTCTGCCAGCCATCTTGCGTATATCATCAGTCCACCTTGCCTGAGGGCGTCCTACACTGCGTTTGCCGAGACGCGGTCTCCACTCGAGAACTCGTTTTCCCCAACGGTCATCGGTTCTACGGCAAATATGGCCCGCCCACTGCCACTTCAGCTTGCTAAAACGATGAGCTATGTCGATGACTTTGGGTCTCTGTCGGATCACTTCATTTCTGATTCGATCCTTCAGAGAAACGCCGAGCATAGCCCTTTCCATAGCAGGCTGTGCGACTTTGAGCTTGTGGGCCAGCCGTGCCGTCAGTGTCCACGTCTCAGCTCCGTATGGTTATTTATGATGAATGAACTCGTAATGATTCCAAATTAATCGATTTTGATATTAATTTCGAGCCGAGTGGACTGTCAGTACATGAATCACTGCAGCGCTGTCTCTTGTGGACTGTCGCTGGGATGATTCCTGTGCTGGCCGTACAGTGATATTCATATTTGTATTGTGCCTTTTGTTACATACGTTACTAACATAGGATAAGTTTATTGTGTACTACTAACTTTTATGAGTCTTAGTTACTTATACTAGTTCGTATGTGTATGTGTGTGAATACTCTTCAAATGAAACTCCTCCTCAGAAACAGCTCGATCCATTTTTAAGATGTCATAATAGTAGAAATTGTATCCCACCTTTTCCCAACATTTTTTAACCTCTCCATTTTTTACCTAATTTTCTTATTTTTCAAGGTAGAATAACGTTTACCTTTTCAGCCAGTATCTATTTTCTTATCGACTTTGACGCTGCAAAATACTTGTTATATGGAAGGTGTATTTTGCTACCCTTAATATTATAGACGTGTCGGGAAAACTGAAGCGGCTAAAACATAACGAAGCGTGATGCTTAAGTTTGCGGAGAGGTCGCGTGTGAGAGCTTCGGAAAATGTTTCTTATCTTTATCCAGTAGATGTCGTTTACTAAATTTCACTTTAGTATTGGATATTGAACATACACTCACGCCTTTTAAAGTCCCATCATCGTCATCATCATTTTCCTGCCCTTATCCCATACTAGGTGGGGTTGGCGCAACACGTTTCCTTTCGCCATTCATCTCTGTCATTCGTCATCTCTGTAGTCATTAAAGTCCCATGTTAAATGATTAAATTATGAAAACTTTGCGACTTTGTGTTAAGTATTTTTGCGTCATATTCATCTAATCTGATCGCAATTCAGCTGAATTGTTGTACTAATGGACTACCTCAAATAAGTCATGTCAGATTGTTGAAATCAAGGAATAAATGATGTATCTTTATGACTTAACTTCCTTCCATCAATTTATCTTCTAGACTCGTGAGCAAAATTCGGGGTCACACATATTTTTTTGTACAAATTAACATTTAAATATCTCGCAATTAAGCCGTCCGGGGATTGATGTCTTAATATCAAACTGCCTTCGTTCCATATCCCCTGAAGGTCATTAGGTCCGAAGCCCCAAAATTCGTTTATGTTTGATCCGATTTTTTTCTCATGAATGTAGTTTCAAAGGCTCTGTATGTTCCACTGAATACCATAATACTTGACTAAATATGACGTTACTGTAAAATAACTGAAAGAAATTCTTTCTACATTTCCACAATAGACCTAATTACTCTTTTTCCCTGGTCCAAGATCGTTTAAGATAATTTCGTTTATTTAAATGAGACGTTTTAATTTATGTCGTCGAGTGAGTTGGCTACGACGGATAGTTAGGGTACCTACCTTAATGCTAGTATGTATGTATGTAGGTATTTAAAGGCATCTAGGTTTATAAGTTAAGTATAAGTGTGGTGACGGCAAATATAATACATTGTGTTACCACCCCAGCCCAATGTTTCTCGTCTTGGGGTTCGTCACTGACGTAACTCTCCAGAGTTCAGCGCTCACTGTGAGTTAAACTACAATACACTGCGATCCGTCATCCGCCTGCCAAGCGTGGCTATTATTGGCATTTCCCTTCAATTGATCATGGAAATCATTGGGACAGGCCCTCGTCCAGCAGTGGACGTTATGTGGCTGATAATTATGATGATGAGGTATTAAAGTTTTTAACTATCTTTTAACATCTATAGCACAGTTTGATCGCGATACGAGATATGTCTTCCGATAATATTATAGATGATCCAAATGCTTCAAGATGACGAGGTCAGAAAGGTGCATCAAGAAATCTATTGCCCTTGCCTGCCCCTCTGGCAGACAAGCGTGAAGCTATGTATGTATGCATTCAAATTATATGTACGGTAGATACATATATTTGTACACAATGAACATAATCTTTACTCAATATATTTCAGTTTACCGTAGTACTTGCTCAATCCATTAACCTGTCCGTGCCTCGGTCCGCTGCCGCTGTAATAATGTTATTTTAGAGCCGTCGTCGGTCGATCAACTGCCCCACGTACTCTCGCACTCTGACGCACTAACTTCGTTACCCTACAGCTTGTGATGTGCGCACAAACGGAAACGGAATTAACGAAATGACATTTTATCAGTCAACCGTAAAAACCTTCATGAAGATAATTTATTTATTGTTGTTTACGGTTGTGCGCACATCGTAAATTGTACTGTAATGAAGTTAAAAGAAGAATCATAATTGAATGTCTGGTAATAATAAAGATATTTAAATTGAAACTTGAGTCAAGAGATTAATCGTGAGATAAGAATCGCTGGATGATCGTAAAAATGTCAACCAATGTTGAAAATCAATACGTTTGACAATCGGTCGAACAACATGAATTCAGATCAAAAACAACTATAATATAGTATAGTCTAAAACGTCATCCGTACCAGGTGGACACACCATTTACGCGAACCAAACGGTTTGCATCTTCTTTCATAGCGCGAACCGCGACGATGTGGAATGACTTGTCTGTGTTTCCTGCGCTGTACAGTCTGTAGATCTTTCAAGCCACGGATTAATAGATACCTCATGAACAAGTGTTCGACAGCGTATACCACATCGCTATTTTACATCAGGCAGGATGGTGATAAAACACTGCTGTGTTTAAAAAAATGTTTTGAATACAAGATAATAAAAGTAGTCTATTATAGTTATACAAGATAACAATACTTAAATAACGGTACTTTATTGTACTTAAAACAGTTGCCGTCCTAAACCGACGTTTAGATTAAAACGAGACAGCGACATGAAAAACATGCAGGAGTGAAAGAGCAAGAGACAATATCTTCTATCCTGTATCAACAAACAAAAAGTGACAGTTTGAATCCAGAAGTACATTTTTTTTTACATATTGCTGGAAAAGTGGAAGACTGAGGATAGGTGGCTGGTGGAAGCTGCAAGTCCAGTTGTGTTTGGTCTGAGAGCCTACACTACACTGAAATAACTGTTCTTCGAAAGAATCGAAAGGAATACTGTTATGGATACCCAGTCCCCCTGGGGATAGAATGGGTATACTAAACTCAACTAACCTCTCCTAATAATGATAGCAATACATCCTGCGCTTCATAATCAATCTAATCTTACAATCCGCCTTCGATATACACAGAAGATGAGTTGCTTCTTCCTCATACGTGCCGTTAATTGATGCATGATTATTTGATGAAATTCTCTTTACGTAAACGTTGAAAAGCGGGAACAATTATGAGTAGACACGCACATCTCCAGAGAGGATCCATCCATCCGTATGCAGGTAGAGGTTGGGTGATGGTGATGGGCTTGCTCTCATAACTATGTTTTTATTTTATTTTGTTTGGATTGACAAACAACAATACAATTGCATGAAACTTAAAAATATTATCAAATAACTAACAATTTAAGTAAATATATTGTCAACACCATGAAACGATAATTACAATACTTATTAAGGTAAAAGTAGATATTGAAGGAAGTTACTAAATATGCCAGGAAAAAAAGACAGCAAAATACATCGTATTTTATTTACATCATGCATGCATCATCAGCATAGGATAATAATTTTCTATAAAGTTTAAAAGTTAATACAACTTCACAATAATCAACAATATTTTCACACACACAACAACTAATTCATAACCATCGTCGCCATGTCAGCCCACGGCCGTCTACTGCTGGACATAGGCCTCACAAAATATAAATAATTATTTTGATGTAATTTACAAAATGGAAGTTGCAAATTCAACGGTCCCAAAAACACACTGTACTTATACAAAATTACATTATTCGGACCCCATATTTATCATTGTATGTGTGTATACCTATATATCTACCCTTAATAATGTATGGGTTAGGTTAGAAACAATTTCTTATCCCCATAAAATGTGGGTCATTCGTGTGTTATAAAGGGGATTGCGACGAAATGAAAGGATATGAGTCAGCATGATTCGTCACCTTACGGTAAGTACTCATGTTGTCGCGAAATGAGGAAAAGCTACACAACGCACGGGATTTGCAACTTTAAAAACATCTAGTTCGTATACCAGACAAACGCTGAAATCGCTAGCCATTACAGTCTGTAATCCTGAATATATTTGGCAGCACACAATACTATAAAGTGTAGAACAATTACACGCCAACTCACATCCATAAACTCTATATGAAGACGTGTCGAATCATTCAGTCGACAATACAGTTACAATCTGTTAATAGGATCTTTTGGCTGAATGTTCCCCTACGTATCAGATCTACCAAGGAAAATTACTAAGATTGCAAAACAGCGTGGGTATTGTGCTAGTACGGAGCAGTATTATCCATAGAAAAAAAGCTTCGATTGGTTCAAATTTGTTGTTAAACGTTTTGAACACACACCAAAATATACTTGTAGCACTGTGTACCCTTTTCGTTATAAGAATTTATGTAAACAAACAAAAAATAGGTATACTTATTTCTTCCGTTAATTTAAAGGCCTGACATACAAACTGCAAGTATTCGTCAATAAGTCCCTCAGGTCGATTCTTCGTATCTACTGGCCGAAGACGATACGCAATATTGATCGATGGAAATTGTGTGACCAGTAGTGGGAGACTTCCCATAGGCAAAGAATCGCCATGAGGAGATGGAGATGGATAGACCATACAATTCGAAGACGAGCATCAAATAATGTCAGTATCGCTTTCGAGTGGCGTCCTCCAAACGGCAAAAGAGCCAGAGGCCGTCCCGTTCAGTCATGGCGCCGAACCGTCGAGAGTGAACTGCGTGCCGCAGGAGTGAGCTGGAGCGAGGCCAAGAGCGTTGCTGAGGACAGGTAGGCGTGGCGTGATCTTGTCAAGGCCCTCTGCACCTCTGAGATGCCATAGGAACACAACAACAACATTTCTCCGTCAATTACAAAATTGTCACCAGCACTGGCCAAAAAACTCTTCAACATTTTACTACTTTTCCCTCACGTAAGGCCTTCAATACCTTTTAATTCCTTACCGGTAATATACCGATATAAACATATATGGTATACGACATATTATTTCTAAATGTGCGGTAAGAAAGAATTGAATCTCTAAGCTCGTTTACATGTGGACATACATTGTAGCTACCTTAAACACTAAGATGTGCCACGTGTACAGGTTTACCACTTATATAAGTGGCATCATCTTTTCTCATCGCATATTATTCTACGAACTGATAAGCACCGAACGTGAACAGCATCTATAATAATGTTACAATAAAACAACAAGTTTAAGTTTATATTAAATATTTAAGTGTTTAACCGGATATATCGGCGCGATTTTAATCAAAAATAAGCTCGAAGCTTACCTTTGTCTGTACTCGTGTTATCTCGCTCATTTTAACTTTTATATTTGTATAGTTATGTCATTCCTGGAAACAAGCACTATGTTGGTCTGCGTATGTACCTCTATGACGTGTAAGGATGATTTTAGATTTGTCTAGTAAATCGCGGCTAGCACCATAAAACCACCTTAAGGATCGTCTGCGATGGGTGCGTCTCACTATTTCCATTGTATGATAATATACTGGTAGTATTTGTAGTATACTTTCTTTAGTAGGAAAATAAACTATTATATTCATAACGCGCTTTTTTTATTTGTTTTCAAAATGACTTCACAGAGAGGTATACCTGTATATTCGTAATCTCTTAATCTTTCAGTTCCCGCTCCACGTGACGCCGCTAATGAACGAGGACCAGCACTGGGGTTGTTTCTACGTGTTTCCCGTCTTGTACGCCGACGCGTACTCTCCCGTCGTCAAGATCCTGTGCAGCAGTGACGTCACGCCCATTGTCGACGGCGTGCTCACCAGGGACATTGTGGCGACTGGTCTCAGCTACCTGATGCGCAACCCAATTCTCAGGGATTTTGTGTTCGTCAAGCTGGACCTATCTTGCAAGGTGTTCTATCTATATTGCTACTAATTCAATACTTGGATGTTTGTGAAACAGAAACAGCACAATCGATCTAGTTTGTATGAAGATTTAATGTATTTTCCGTTCTGTGCGGTATGGGCACCTGATGAATACCTGTCTACAGAACAGTGCGAGTAGACTTCTGCTTGAAAAGATATTATCGAATCACCTGTACTTACTTTTAGTACTGTAGGATACTTTATTTAACTACTAGTTCTATTCATCATGATACAAATACCCTAGCTGACATTTTCAGCTCATTTCTTTTTATTTCCTTACATGGAGGCCATAGAGAAAGTTATTCGCACAATTCTTAAAATTGTTCACATCTAATAAAGTAGCCCCTTTTATAACTTTTTCTGAGAGTCCGCAAACTTTTATATTCCCAAACTCCATTCATTATGCTCCCCTACGTTAAAAGAGAAAGCTTCGTGCAAAACAAATTTCTTATCGAAATTGTTTAGTCTGCTGCTGAATATTAGAGTCCTTCATATTCTGACGAGATACATATATGAATAAATGCGTTTATTTCCATAAGGTTATACATACAATATATAAATACAGTACATTGGTCTTAGATTAGGTAAGTATGTTATACAAATTTAAAATTTATACGATACCTGAACCAGGCAGTGCCCTGTATCTCAGGTAAGGGCTCTTCTTACGTACTTACATATTATCAATAAATATGCTATACAATATAAATAAGTATTGCATGAATAATTTACTGTCATTTTTATAGGTACAATATTAAAGTTTTCGACTCTAGGAGTACCTACACATTTGTTTTTATAATATACTAAAATCGTAAAAATATATAATATTTATTACATCATAATACCCATGTTCATCATAAAAATAAAAAAGACCCGAGACGCGGTCTGCACTCGAGAACTCGTTTGCCCCAACGGTCATCGGTTCTACGGCTAATATGGCCGGTTCATTTTCATTTTCTAATAACTTTGCTTCTGTTTCGTCATAAGGTAGATAAGAATTTTTGTAATTTTTGTTTGACATGATTCTTTTTTTCAACACAAACAATAAAAAACTACATTATTTGTACATTACATACTAATTCTCATAACTTTTCAAAAATTTACTAAGTAATTAACTAAACGAGTACGTAAGAGATACATCATACATAACGACTATCCTTTATGTTAAATAATTTATTAGTAAAGGAAAAAACCATTCAGTAGAATCATGATCGATGACCGATGAACTGATCAACAATGCAGTGAGAATAATTACTCTCAAAGCTCCACCAATTTTAATACATTTTTTATAACAATGACGCAATGCAGTGATCGATCCGAAATTCGGGATTTGAGAGATCACATCCACGTTGATATCAATTTTGGCAGGTGCCTTGACGGGATCGTAAGGATTAAAACCATCTCCTAAATCCTTCAGTTTGCAACGTGAAATACGGCTACCTATTCTCGAAATTGGTCTTTATTGACAGAAGAATATGATTGACTTTCCAAAATGTGCTTCTTTTTCTCATACCGACTAAAAAGTTTTTCAGTATCTACTTTCTCTATATCCCCAATCACCATCTAGGTAAGTACAGCTTTGCCATTGTTCGTTCGTTTAAGGACAGATTTTCGTTATGGCAGATTTTAGATTGCAACTAGACTACTATTGCTCCTGTATTCCATGTAACAAAATATCTTTTGGCAAAGATTGTTGCCAAGTAAATCTGTATCTACATAACATTTTGTAAAAAGTATTACACTTAATACGCTCCAGGTTTACAAGTACAATGGAAAATAACATACTATCTAGCGCCATTCAAACAAATGTACCTAATACGTAAATAATTATTTATAATCTTAATATATAAAAATCCAGTGTCATGATGTTTGTTCCCAATGAACTCTTCACCAAGGCCGATATTCACAAAAGTTGGCATTTATATGTAATTTCGTCCAATTTGAGAGATAGGATAGTTTATATTTCGTGACATCCACTGCTTGGCACAGGGCACCCTGGAGGTGATACTAATTTTATATTCATAATAATAGTTCAAGACAGGACAACGTCTGTCGAGTCCACTAGTAAATATTATAAATAAAGAGGTCGCCCAAAAAATACAGGAATAGAAGTCCTGGGGCCTTTGTCCAGCAGTGGGAAACAAACCAGGCTATATATAAAAAAAAATGCCACACACGTAGGGTGCAATAATATGGACAATAAAAGTTATCGGGAAAGCGTATTTTATAGTAAATCGAAGAAGCATACGAAGAAGATACGAGAAGCATATGTTGCAATCAACTTTCTTTCCATCAGCAAATCCAAAACATCGACATCCTGCAGCATTACAAGTATCTGGTATACTTGGACCTGTCAACCAACTACTTGACGACTGTCAGCGTGCTGTCACATCTGCTGTACCTTCAGCACGTCTGCGTGTCTTTCAACCGCCTGGAGAATGTTCTGGACTATGAGACACGTATGTAATCCATAGCAAAAATACACGCTGAAGCTAGCACAAAACGCTGAAGCTAGAATCTTTTAATTTTACTTTTCAAAACGATCGGATAAAGAGATGAAACTACGCCGGTTAAATCTCTTTGAAGTTACTTAGAAGACAATGATAACATGTCCAATGGTTTTATTCATACCTAGAGAAGAATAGAAATAATTTCAGTGTTATCCGAGGATATATTTTCTTATATCCAAACCTCATAAATGTTCTATAACTTGCAGCTTAATTTAAAGACACAGAAATAATCTTTCAACGAAACATGTTGTGAAGCACTTTGAGTGTTCTGTTGAAAATTGCTATGTACTTACTCTGAACATCGAGGGCCAAAATGTCAATAAATTTTCGGGACACTTGGGCGGGGCGCACGGGCCTCATCTCGCTAAAGTGAGTGTTCGTGACTTTTCGTTTTTATGAAACCCTCGTACGTGTTGGTTATGTCCCACGGGAGTTATAGATGTGGGTCAAGTTCGACCTGTGGTGGTCACCACTCTTGTTTACTAAACTGAACTGAAATTGTAGTATTGTATATTCTTTTGCTGACTGTAGGTGATTATGTCTTAACATTGTTAGATAAATAGTTTTAGTATTTACTTATTGTAAATAAATTTAACTTGCATGCAGTGGCTACCTGGAAATAGTCACACACCCTGATCTAAATGGGCATATGTTAATTAAATTTAAGTTTAGTTGTGTGTGTGTTGGTGGTCCTAATAAATAAATAAATCTCCTTACTACGATGTCATAAGACAAGAATGTAAACTTTTCCGTACATACACCCACTTCCGTAATTCCTAAAAGGCAGTGGACAGAATCTTATGATCACAAGGACCTGTCGTCTCCACATTTAAAATAATAAGGAATTAGAGATCTATTAATTTTCTTGTTACACTAAAAGTTAATAGTCGATAGATAATTATTCTTATCAATACTTACTTATTTTTTGTCTTAACATCCTGTGCAATCAATTCTAGGCTTTCATATCTCCAAAATATAATAACGAAAAACCTAAAGGTATGACAAGAGTAGTCTTCAAATATCTTTGTTTGTGGAGGCAGTAAATGGAGCCAACACTGTCCCAGGCCGTATCGATCATAACCAACACGTTGTAGCCGACCAGCACCAGGTGTGCCACAAAAATCACATTTATCATCATCGTATGCTATAGCTTTTAGCTCACTGGCCAAAAAAATCCCCAGGGGTTGCGGCCGTAAATGTCACGGAAACTTGTTTTTGTTACCCTCTGGTCAACAAACGCGTACGCCATTGTGGGTTTTATGATATAGGAAGTGTAGTGAATTATGGACATTATTACCTGCGTATAATAAATCGTTTATTGCTCCATGAAACGAATAATGATAAATCAATGTCGGTTTTCCTTATGATTTCCAGCCCAGTGGTTCCTGACCGAAGTCCACTATAAATACAACTCGGTGAAGACCATCAGGGATCTCAGCATATTTTGGTCTATCGCCATTTTGGACCTATCCCACAACAACATCAAAGCTATCACCGGTCTTTCGGAACTTAAGTATGAACATTTCTCGATCACTATATCTATGTCTTCTCAACTTTATACGAGTAGTCGAAAAGAAGTAAAAAAAACAGTGCACTCAAAGAAAGGACATTAACTGCCTCCAATTTCATTTCATTCAGTTTGCTAACGAATCTGAAATTCCACACCACTTGCTAAGCAAATGCTCCCGGGTCACCAAGTGTATTTAACGTATCGTGACCAAGGTTGAGCCCTTCGCCCATATAAGGTTCACAAACCTTATGGCATGCAGTTTCTACGTAGTAATTTCTTAATAATTGCTGTTTATTGAAACTGATAATAAATCACATAGGTATTTCAAACTAACCTAAACAGCATATTTGGCCACTGTGAAAAATATATTTAACCTGTAATATGGCCCGATTTTCGATGAAGTATAATAAAATCATTATCTTACAATTGTTTAGTACAAATAAAACGCATAATAAATAGTGTAAATTTAATCATTTTTTAAAGAAACGCGCACTTACATTATATTAATAGTTTCAACCGGTCAGCTCGCGCCAACGAAGGTAAGCTGAATGCTTGTGTTTGGTTAATTTCGCGCCGTAACACCCTGTTTAAACTATTAATATAGTGTAAATTTACCTGGATAAAAGATGTATAAATGACGGTTTTCACCCGCACCGATACACGCGTACACATGTAGCAAGCACTGTTAGGGCAACGTTGTAGATTGACACAAAGTCAATATTGCTGCTCACAAAAGAGTCATTAGCGCCCTCTTATTGCGAATATCGGAGCTAAGAATATGGCGTTTTTGTAGATTATAAATAAGAAAAAGTAAACACTGCTGTATTATTAAGTCATATTTGAACTTTTTGTGTTTTGCCAGTTTTTTACTACCTTTAACTTTTAAAATTAAATAATACGGGTCCCTTATTTTTCATTTTTATTCAATATTTCGCGAAAAAAATACGACTGTTGATTGTACAAAACAGAAATACTTACGAAAAACGTTTTATTTCCTTTCACGTTATAAGATACATTACAAAATTTAAATATACCTTTTTTACAAACAAGTAACAATATTTTCTTTGTTTATAGTACTTACTAACTTTCAACTTTCTACGAAATTACGCTTGAACTTCCTATACTTTTTGAAAGGAAAAGTTTTAATATCTCTTAGCCCTGAACTTTATGATACAGGAATTATAAAATCGAAAATTTTATGTCGCTACCTAAATCAGATTTTCCACAAAAGGTAGGGAGCGGCAGCAATAAAAGGATAAGAGTAGCTTTTGCATAATATCTCATTTATCACAATTATCTAGTTATTTTACCTATTGCCTGCATTAATGTTGAAATTGTAAATTAAGTCCTAGATCAATATAATGATAATTAAGTTTTAGCGAAAATATTGTCTCGGAGGTGTGCGATGTAGTTAATTAATTGTCTACTATTTACTGATATTAAACGTAACCCTTTATTTAACGTACCCCGACCATGAATTTCAATCTATTGTGTCGAACGATACTTGTAATAATACTCTACTTATCGTTGACTATTATAATAAAAAAAAATACACTTCACGCCTTTAATCCCAAAGAGGGGTAGGCAGAGGTACTTGCTAAAGCAAGTACCCACGGTTCACCAAGCGTATTTAACCCAAAACGTATTATAATAACTATTCTTAATATAGTAAAATATTCGTGTTACGAAGTTTTACCAAATGTATGTAGTTATTCCCATACAGATTGAGTTGGAAACAGTTGGCAACTTTTATGCCGAAGTCTAGAATTAAATAGAGCCTACTGATTCCTGAAATGGACTCATAATAATAGTAATGGTCTACAGAAACAGTAGAACTGTTTTAAGGGTATTACTACCTATACTTACCATAATGAGGAGTTTTTTTTAAAAAGAAGGTAAAGATGCAAACGGAAGAGATGAAACTACTTTATTCTATGATCGTTCGTCGAAAACTCTTGCGAAATGATACACGTTCTTTTGTCCAAATAATTCGGTCTTATTACAAGACATTAGCTATCAATATTAATCTACTTCCACTCCCAGATATCTGCGGCGACTTGACCTGTCCTTCAACCACATACAGCACTTGGAGAATTTGAACCACCTGAACCTGGTCTGGCTGGATGTCTCCTACAACAATATATCGAGCTTCGAGTACAGTCCCACAGTGGGGCTGTGGACCTTGCTGGATCTGGAATACCTTAACCTGAACGAAAATAATCTTACCACTATGAGAGTGTTTATGGGCTGTTGTCGGTGAGTCTTAATCGCGTTTTGTGCAATACAAAATACGAAATTCAATTATCATCAGCCTATATTTGTCGACTGCTTGGCTTATACCTCACCATTTGCACACCACTGTGATTTATTTTCGGATCTAGCATCTGTCAGCCATATGTCGAAAATTATCAGTCCATCGTGCCTGAGGGCGTCCTACAAGCTGCGGTCTCCGCTCAATAACTCGTTTACCTCAACGACCGTCGGCTCTATGGCTAAATATGGCCAGCAGAAAGTTCAAAGACGTTATTAGTTAAATATTCCAACTGCTAACATGCTAACATTACAGCATTCAAAATTCATCAACATCGTGTATGTTAGAAACTTGATGGATCTAGCATACATGATTTATATATCATATCATATATATAGCATATCCGAAATTATTACAGTAGTTTTTTTAAGTTTTTAAAAAAAAATCATAGAGAAATACAGGATATTCTAGAATGAAGGAATAGTGAAAATTTATATAGTGAAGAATGTCATTCACCAGAAGGTGTGTGGACCAACAACTTACCTCGTAGGGTCGCTTGTTGAACTTGGTCATTGCCTGCCTACTTACCCCGCATTGGATTTAAAGGCGTTGATATATACTTTGTGAATTCAATTCATTCTTCAACACAAATGTAAATAAATTAAACTCGCGATTATTGGACGCGGGCACGCTAACTACCATTGCAAATTCATCTTCAGACGACCTCGCATTTTAAATGAGAAAATGCCTTGACAACCTTTCCAAGATTCCTACTTAATTGGTCTACTAGATAGCGCTTTCGTAGCTTTTTTTATTTAGAAATCGGTGCAGAGAGCTGCTTTTCATTGACACAATGCTCTTGAAAGCAATCCAGTGTTCTTAATCAATTAGTACCCGAAATTTCCTATAGTCCATTAACTTTTAGAATATTCGTGTTAGCTTGTCTTGTGCTTCTGTCTCACTCATTTATTTAGACACCAGAGAAAGATAGAAGTATAGAATAACAGGCTGTCAAGTATATAACAGGTAAATCTATGCCAGCCTTGACAATTTAAAAGAAGATGATAGTTTCATCACAGTTTAATTCTGACCAGAAAATGAAATAAATTCGAATTGGGGACGTTTATTTGTTTTCCAACCGTACATTATTTTCATCCAGCTTTCTTACTGTGTTATTTAATAGCACTTTTTAAATAAAATAAGTTCTTGGGCCCTATGATTGGTCTATTCTGACGGAATACCTACCAAACTGAACTTAGTCGTCAGTAAAGTTGTATGTCCAATACGGAATAACCATTTCCAGTAGATTTTTGTCAGTTAACGACACCGTAGGTTCTGGTACTGGCTGGAAAACTGTTGCCAGTGCAAACACCAGTATATTCTGAACCAGCTGACTTTTAGCGCCAAGAACACTTGTGTATGCTTTTTTTGTGTTTTGGTGCCAATAAATACCTCTCTCTCTTTCTCTCTCCGTTGGTAAAGGGTTTGACTATAACTTTGACTAATTAAAAAAACACAACCCAGTCTCCGAGAGCTGCACGTACGCAACAACCGGCTGAGCTCAATACTAGAGATGGCGCTGTATCTGCGCCAACTGCGGCGACTGGCCGTGCTGGACCTGCGCGCCAACCCGCTCTGCGCCACGCCCGGCTACCAGGCCGTCGCCTGCAACATCTTCCCCACGCTCCTGTGTCTCGACGCTGAGGAGTTGGACCCTTTAGAACAGGTGACTTTCGCTTGCTATAGATGTTTTTGTTGCCTACGCATTACATATATTTTTACCATCATTACGTTTGCATGCTGCATACATAAATAATGGTGCCAAAACTCTAGTCTCAAGTCAAGACTCTAATCAAGTATAAGGTAATTTTCTTCGTGTTACAAGTTCAAGATGTGAGAGCGGAACATCACATTTCAAGCATTACTCGGGAACAACAAGTGGATCAAACGAAATCTCTTTAAGTAATTTCTCACTTAACTACATCAGGTTTAATTATTAGGAAATTATTACACTAATTCCATCGTATTGACTCATTAATGGTACCGAATAAATATATTTAATAGCGTCTGTGGTCCAGTTGGTCGGATACTTGACATGTAACCGGGAGGTTGCGGGTTCGAGTCGGCTACTGGACGTTTACCAATGGAACTCTTTTTCAGAGCCTATATACGCAACGCAACGCTTGTACGGTGAAGGACAACATCGTGATGAAACCCGCACACCGCAAGGTGTGTGAACCCTATAACAGCGATGGGCTCACCCCCTGTCACGTTGGGTTAGGCATTTGCTTTAGCAAGTGCCTCTGCCTACTCCGCTTTGGGATTAAAAAGCGTGAAGTGTTTTTATTTTTATAAATATATAAAAATATTTTGTAACAAAGAAACCATTTGTATGTCATTCTTTTCGCGCAAAGAATCTTATTTTTATATCAACTGCTAACAGTCGCGTTCGTAAACTGTCGAAATGTCGCCTAAAGGTAAAAGGTCCACAATTTGATCACAGTATCGGGAGCACGTAAAAGTGGTCTAGAAATAACAGGATCATGAAATATTCAATAACCTAACAAAAGTAGAGTCCGCAAACGTACATTTTAATCTGCAAAAAAGGGCAGTAACTGAATTTATCAACATATTGTATAAAATAGCAAACACCGTTGCTGGCAACGCGCGCGTGAACGCATAAAGGTTTCCAAAACTCCACATTTTAATCCCGTTTCGTTAAAAACCTGTCGGACCATTTGCCATGTGTCTACATCCGTTCATCCATACAGAATTGGGATTACTCTAAACTATTCGGCCGATGCATGGCTTTATAGAAAACATTCATGCCAACACCGAATAAATTGTGAATGCATATTGCTGATTTCGTCTTGTGGTCAAAGGGGCTAATATCGATATCTATATATATAAAAGAGAGACAAGCGTGAAGTGTATGTATGTGTATATATAAAAGAAAGTCGTTTTAGTTACTCCATTTATAACTCAAGAACGGCTGAACCGATTTGGTTGAAAATTGGTGGGGAGGTAGCTTAGAACCGGGAGACGGACATAGGATACTTTTTACCCCGATCCTATTGGTCGCGTCGCTATAGAGGGCGTCATAGTTTGTATGAAGAACTGAAATTACGCGAATGAAATCGTGGGGCTTCCACTAGTATACATATAAAACTCAGTCCTGACTGATTCATTCATCACGGACTCGTCAACGCCCAGCCCAATCCCTTCACCCTAGAAAGCTGAAATTTTACACAGGTTCTTTCTATGATGTTTACGTGAGATAAGAAAGGATTTTAAAAAATTCATCCCCTAAAAAGCGGGTCGGAAGTTTATATGAGAAAAACTTTAATTTTGGAGTTGTGGTTCTAAAACGTGGTGGTAGTATTTTTAAATATTCATAAATGAAACTACGCGAATGAAATCGCGGGGCGTCCGCTAGTGGTCAATAAAGCTGAATGAGGATGCCAACTGCCAAAATGCCACTGGTGTTGATTTGGTGCAAAATACTGGTTCAATTCAATTTTTTTTAACGACTATTTGCTAAAATATTGCTCTTTAAATGGTATCCGCTTTTTTATTCGCGTTGTTTCTATATCTGAATCTGACATTTATTGTAGACTAGTGGACTCCCCGCGATTTCATTCGCGTAGTTTAGTAGTACCTGCATCCTATATTTCAAGCGTCTAACTTGAGCGGTTTAGTTTTTTCATACAAAAGTATTTTCCCGTTAATTCCCGTTCCCGTAGGAATTTCTTTCTTATTGCACCCTACTGTATCTAAGCTACATTCGTTCAAAAGTGCCTAAGTTTAGCCGTTTGGACTGTGCGTTGATATGCCTTGTCAGTCAGTTTCTCGTAAAGTAAACAAATACAATATGTATAATCAGAATGCTCCGAACTGCTAAGCTATCAGGAGTTACACGTGTTATTGTGAGTCAACCATAAAAGATAGACACATGCTTGAGGGATATATTTTAGAAAATTTTATAGAGAATATTTACGTCATACATGATTTCTATGTAACTTTGACCATTAAGGCTGCACACGCGACGGAAGCTTAAAAAATAGAGTAACTTCTCCCGTTTTCCCAAAATTTCCCTTCACTACTCTGCTCCTATTAATTGTAGCGTGATGAAAAGTATCCTATAACCTGCCCAGGAGTATGAAGAATAATTGTACCAAGTTTTTTTAAATCCGTCGAGTAGTTTTTGTTTCTATAAGGAACATACAGACAAACAAAAATTTTACTGATTGCATTTTTGGCACCAGTATCGATCACTAATCACCCCCTCATAGTTATTTTGAAAATATATTTTATGTACAGAATTGTACAGATATATTATTATGAGTATAGATATTTTATAGAGCGATACAATACTGGTAGAAATAAAAACATAATGTATCAAATCAAACAAACGTGACGTAAAATTTCCCATTCTTACGTGACTTTAATGACACCAGCTTACATTTTCAACCACCGGCTAACATATAGCTGATCTCATATTACTTACTTACCATAAGTGACAACTGAGAGATAATGACACAATTCCCATAAGTACAAACATATGTAACTTTACGTCTATCTCCCAGAGGCATAGGCAGAGACAATAGACCTCCATCTGCTACGATACTAACACCGCTTCCTTGCCTCAACCGCATTCATCAAAATATTCACTACGTTCTACAGACACGTCGATTCTTTTTACTTTTTACTCCTCCACCTACAAATTTATCGCACCTCCGCCAATTAAACCCATACTATGACCATGATATCCCCTCTGCACCGCACCTGCCACTGATCAAAACTTGGGATCAACCTTGGCTCCAATTTTAGTTATATGCAAGATACAGACCCCGCTTCACAAAGGCTGTAGAAAAATTTAAGGTCCATACACACACAATTCTCTCTGCTCATTTATATTAGAAGGAAAAAACTATGTATGACTGCCTGATCCGATGTGCTTTAAAACTTTTACATGCATAAAAATGTTAGTGAGGATACAAACTTTTCACATGAATATTCATTATAACGCAGTACAGTCATGAACATTATAAAGTTTTAAGCTTAATGCAACGAATCTACTTAAATATCTCTAACTACATTGTTGCTGACTCAAATTTTTGCACAAAACTGACGCTGAGCAGTACATTTAACGACGTTAAAGATTGTATTATTTTAATGAACTGAACAGAATAATTATTACTGATGTTTGAATAATTAACAATGTCTATAGACAACTTAATGCTTGATGAAAAATTTAAAATATATTTCTTGTACGTAAACTGTGTCTTAACCTTTGCCACCAATGGTTTATTTATCAGACACATAAGGCCTATAATTATTTTGTAGTCTATAATCAAAATCACGAAAACAAAATTATCATTTGACGGTCAAAATGTATAACTGACCTGAAGTATTCAAATATAATATATTCTAAAAGTAACAAAGGATAGGCGATGGGATCTCTGAAAGGTTAAATTAGAAGGGTTGGTTGGTATGGGTTCGTTTGGATTTTTATGGGTTATTTTGTTTCGCTCCCCTAAACCCGACCCTCGTGGGAGACTTCTTGGTAACGTTTGTCCGCCTACTTTCTACAACCAGGACAAAAAAAATGATCTTAGGTTTTATATTATATATATTTCCAACACTGACTTTAAGAATAAAACGTTTGTAAGGTCGAGATTTTCATAGGGTTCTGG
Source organism: Conopomorpha cramerella (assembly GCA_012932125.1). Taxonomy (NCBI): domain Eukaryota; kingdom Metazoa; phylum Arthropoda; class Insecta; order Lepidoptera; family Gracillariidae; genus Conopomorpha; species Conopomorpha cramerella. The sequence continues at coordinate 5,455 of SJJU01002493.1, read as the reverse complement.
GACTTGATTCTTATGTCTCTTTTGTCCACCAACAAAGGATAGAGACAAATATACTTTACTTAGGTTCAAGTCGTTTTGTTTCACAGTGGTCATGCCCGTAACACAGGCATGACCACTGCCTGAATCTCTACTATCTACACGACAATAGAAATTACAGTTAATTATTTTTTGATAATATACTTATCAACCTGTAATTTTATAGTTCTGTTTCACTCAGTTTGCAAGTCACCTACCGATCTCCCGTACAAGCTGCTTACTGGCCGTCACAATGTGTACCTTTACTATATTATGTTCCTGGAATATTATAATACAATTAATACATACATACACAGACCAATTTTGCTATTCTCTCGCAGTAATATCGCTCTGGGCGTGAAACGATGTGCATCGCTGTTTCTATACATTACATGAAACGATACCACAGTATTTTATCGTGGGGAAAGCCGTGACATCCAAGGCTGGCCCCAGTTGCGCTAGGCCCTCACGAAACAAACTCCGGGATGAATCGTCACTCATCGACCGACGTCAACCCACCTCTTAGCTCGATATAAAGATGGCCGTACCTGGGTCACCGCGGTACTGTCAAGTAATCGACTTGGGTTACTACGCACTTTCATCGTCGCCTCTTGCGACAGGCAAGGGAAAACATCAGCCCTATATGCCCGGAACTACTATGCACTTGCGTCGTTCACGTTTACAATCTTATCGTACATCTAAGTATGATACGAGATCTATTAAAAGAACCAAGAAATTATCCTCAGTTATGCTATCCCCTAGAGAGCATTGAAGATGGAAACGAACCCAGACGTAATGGTGTACGCCTGCCGCCGACTTCTCCGCCTGCTGTACGTGGAGCAGCTGCAGCGTGCGCGCGTGCCTCTCGTCCCGCCCGCAGATACTACACAAGTTCCTATGGTGGTTATTGTTGGACCCAGTTTCATTGGGAAAGGTGGGTTTTCCAACCTGTTACACCGCCAATAACTCACCTTGAAACGGAACCGGTAAACGCATGTGTTTATAAAGAAGAAAATTCAAGTCGACACGCACGTGTCCAGAACATGGTCCGTATGCCGAAGGGCGTGAGATACATGGGGAAATGTTTCTTGTGTCGTTAATGTCATATTTTGTTAATGGAAAATTTGAAGTCGAGTGAGTCGAAATGATAAATGGTAGGAACGAAAATCTGTCATGGATAATTACTCATAATGTGATCAATTATATTCAAGCGCCACTTTTTTGGGATAACAGATATGAGCAACAAAGAAATATCTGATTGTGCAGTGCAAAGATACGGACATAAATTAACGTCATAAATCCCTAACATCATTTAATTCTAAGGATAAAGCTAGAAGGAAAGAATTTTTGGACATACGGCGTCGTGACAAACTTCCGATATCTATCGAAGTAGTCTTGCCCTTCAATGTATTTGCCTTGCTTAAACTGCCTGTTTATTAAAATCTCATGTAGTCTTCAATAATGTATAATAGTGATTATTATCTCCGTCTGGTCAATTTCGAATAGCATCCGTGCTGCAGACGACAAGGAAGATTGAAATAGAAATGGATAGATCAACATAAAACGCTATAAACCTTTCCCCAGGAACCCTGTTACGTCGGCTGGAAACTGAGTACCCGTCAAGAGTGGAGGTGGCCCGTCTGCACACCACGTCGACCACTCCGGGACCCTACATAAACGTGTCCAGGGACAAGTTTGACGACATGTTGCTCGACGGCGAGTTTCTCACATACAGCGAAATGAACGGCGACTCTTATGGATTGAGTGAGTTGCACCATTCGTATCATTTCATAATATAATCAATCAATTCGTCACTACTATACGGACATATACATTTCCAATTGCATGCCCCACTGATTTATTTTCTGAACCTCGCATATCCAGATTCTTTTGTTTTCATAATTAATGTACATTCACAAATACCTTCATATGGATTGGTAAAAGAATTTTCAATATCAGTTGAGGTGATAAAGAGAGTACGTCCTACAAACTGACAATAGCATTTATTTGTAATATTGGGCCAGATATTGAAAAAGATTCATACATTTTCGTACAATAGAAACGTAATCGTGCAAGTGGATACCCAAATCTTAACACCCCGATTGTAAATAAGCACATGTCTCAATGTAAGACAAGATTAAGACCTCTACGTGAACATAAAACGTCACACAACAACATGTTAAATTAGAAGGGAAAGATATAAATTAAGTGCCCGACAGCTCGTAAAAGTAATTGCCAATGTAACTTATTTGTTTACGTCCTTAGTTACTGTTTATCACCGAAAAACAATGGAATTGAATAGAGTAGAGTATTGATTCAGTTATTTTATGACATTAAATTGCAACTGAATAGACAACGCAACGTAGAAATCTAGTACTGCTATTTTTGTTAGAAAAATCCTACTAAAAAAATTTACGTACATCAACAAATCTTGTTTGTTTTTTTTTGCGTATTCGAAAGTCGGAATATTTTAAAAGTTTTAATATTATCTTTGCATGTATAACAAAATAAATTTAAATAGACTTCATGCCTATTAATGCCAAAGCGGTGTAGGCAAACGCCCCAACCCAACGTGGTAGGGAATGAGCCCATCGTCGTTATAGGGTTCACACACCTTGTGATGGGCTCAACACAACAAAGAGGGTGCTATATGGGAGTGCAGTAACGCAACCTCCCGATTGCAAGTCAAGTAAACCGGCCACTGGACCTGAGATGCATGTACATATGTAGATATTAAATGTAAATACTCGGTAATTAATATAGTGAGAACTACCCTTTTAGAACTATTCGTAATACACACAACTAGCAGATTTAATTTGTTTTCAAGAAGTAACATAAATCGTAGATAAAGCCAAAATTAAATTTTCAATTAGCGCTGAACAAAAGCAGGATCTACGTTGGAATAAGCTAATTTTAACATAGTGATATATTGCCTACGGAATTTCTAGATAATTAGGTTCTAGCTTAACTATTGCTTAATGGAAATTTAATTTACGGACCTTAATTTATATCCTACGTTATTATTGTCCAGAGAGGTACGACACGACGAGCCGCTCGATTATTTATTTTTTACCAAAAGGTTTCCAACAAAATAAGGTCTTTGTAAAAAGGTGACGAAGCATTTTAACCACCATCATGATGTGTTATACGTCAGACAAATGATTTTGAAGTTTTTTGTATCCGGACATACTATACTTATTATGTGGCAATAGATAGTTTTATATCACTAAATAAATAGCAAATTGCGCCGTCATTGCAATGTGATTTTTTTAACATTTCGTAAATTTCAAGGTCGCGAAGAAGCCTTCATAAACGAGGGCAAAGTGAAATTGGTGGGTCTGGACTTGATCAGCGCCTTGATGCTGAAACTCCGCGGTCATAGGCCCTACCTTATCCTTGCATCCACTGACTACACTCCTACAATAACGAAAAAGTCCGATGACCGTGATCGCTCGTTAGTAGATACTTTACAATTACATACGTTTGATATTACTCTCCTAATTATGATATACCGGCAGATGGACAAACCGACATGTCACTTTGCGAAATAACGCTGCCTTGTTTTCAACGATGGAATTTCATATTCAAATGGAATAGTGAATTAAAAGTAAAAGTTCTCGCCATCAATTCCTTTTCCTTATCAAAAAGGATCATCAAAATCAGGTCATCAACGTTGAAGTTTTCCGTGAACGAACATATCAAAACAAAACATACGGTCGAATTGAGTAACCACCTTTTTTGAAGTCGCTTAAAAATAAATAGATTTAGAGCGTTTTGTCCCTGTAACTTTGTTGTGCATGATGTACATCTAGCAATTAGATTATTTGCTTACCGAGAGTTTACTATTCTAAGCAAGGGGTGGATGAAATGGTACATCTAAAAAAGAGACACACTATGCCACAGTTGCTTCAAAACAGGCTGTGCTAATTAAGAGCCTCCCATTCTAACCGTGAAAGGAAACTTTGTTAGGAAACCCTGATGTTCAAATGTGTACGTTCAGCCAAATTTTATACTACTTTTGACAGCATTGCATTGACGCGCGTGCTAAGCCTGCTGATGTTACTGTTTCTGTCCTACTGAGTCCATTTCAACAGGTGTCAATGCCCCGGAACGAAAATAAAAAATTCAAACTCCCCATACAAACTCGATTAGCTGATTATGCTTATTAAGCGACTTCAAAAAAGGAGCCTTTCTCAATTCGACCGTATATACCTATGCTTTTTTTATGTTTGTTTGCTGGTAACGTCGTCGTTTATGAACCGATTTTCATATTTTTTTTAAAGAAGACATATCAAAAGCGTTCCTATTATAAAGAAGACAAGGTTTGGCGATGGCAAACCCGATAAATCGAGGGGAACTTTAAAAAATCGTTTGTGTGCTATACATACAATCGTAGTAGAAATCGATTCTTTTTTCGACGTCGATTTTTTCTCGTTCCGGGGCATTGATATCTGCCGAAATGGACTTAGTGCATTAAGGTCTTTCGCTTCACATTGCCGGATCTTTATATCCTATGTTAACTTCACAAAAAAAGAACCTTAGTATGTCTCTGTGTAGCACTCGTATATCGGCGGACTCAACGTCGCTGGTCCCGCGGAGCTTGGTCCCCGAGCGGGCCACGCTGCAGGTGCTGCTCTCCGGGAGGATCATCATACAGGGCATCATCAATGAGATTTTATTGGTTTCTGCTTTTATACTATGTACTTTTATTAACTTTGACAAGATACTCGACAGCCTGTCATTTTGTAATTCTATCCCTCTCTACAGTCTTATTAAATAAGTGAGATAGAACTAGAAAATTACGAGCTGTTAACTATATTCTAAAAGATAATAGAATATACATAAATATGCGAAGATAAAAAATGCCCGTAGTGCTTTTCTATTTATGCTGTCTTCCACTATTAGACATTTATTTACATTTTAATCAATTGATGTTGATACTTTGGTAACGAATTATTAACATACGACCTAACTATTCAGCGTACTAATTTTAAGACAATGGGGAGTTTTCTAAAATAATCTATCCGTCAAAGATAGTGGGAACCTACTTTATTTTATGATTTGTAGTCTTCGGACTGGCACTTTTGTGGGATTTTTATTTTAAAGAAAACTCCCAATTTGTGTGACCTAGGAGCATTTCCTCAAAGGGTTTGTTCGACCCAAAGGGATAGGTCAAGTAAATAATACCTCAATGTCGACTAAATATTGTTAAAATTAAATTAGTAATTTCACTTATAGGACTTGCCGGAAGAGAAACCCTACAGCGAATTTGCGCTTGACTCGGGTTGTTCACTCATTGTGGACAACGCTGTACACAAACCCCTTCATGACATGGAAGAGACCTGCGTAAGTTTTTGTTTAGTGTGTATAACTTAACCTACTACTCGTAGGCTGTGTGCGAGAATTCATCAACTTTGACTAATGAGATACGGTCGGCTAA
>SJJU01002491.1:0-42141 GCA_012932125.1 Conopomorpha cramerella | reverse complement strand
AAGTGACTTTTGACCTACCTACTCTTAAATTATTATCTTATCTAACGCATACATTTTTTCTTATCCAAATAGGTAATTACAGTTAATAAGCATTAGAAATATACATTACTAGTGGACGCCCCGCGGTTTCGGTATAATTTCTATTAAAAAACTAGCTGTCCCGGCAAACATTTATTTTGCCGTAGCAAGATTTGTACCTCGTATATTGGAATAAATACATATTTTAAACCTTCCCTGGACTGCCACGTGTAATTTAAGACCAACATGAGCGAAATCGGTCCAGCCGTTCTCGAGTTTTAGCGAGACTAACGAACATCAATTCATTTTTATATATATAAGATGCGTCTGTGGTCGCAGTTGGTCGGATACTTGACTTGTAACCGGGAGGTCGCGGGGTTCGAGTCCGGCTACTGGACGTGTACCAATGGGACTCTTTTTCAGAGCCTATGTACGCAACGCAACGCTCGTACGGTGAAGGACAACATCGGTATGAAACCCGCACACCACAAGGTGTGTGAACCCTATACGGGATGGGCCTCACCCCCTGTCACGTTGGGTAAATACGCTTGGTGAACCGTGGGCATTTGCCCTAACTAAGCAAGGCCTCTGCCTACCCGCTTTGGGATTAAAAGACATTGTGTATTTTAAAAACAATGTTCCACCAAAGTTTTCATAACCAAACTCCAAAAATCAACAGTTTTTCTCATACAAACTTCTACCGTCCTTTTTACCCCCTTCTGGATGAATTTCGAAAATTCCTTTCTTTTTCACGGTTAAACATCATAAAAGGAACATCCTGTTACAAAATTTCAACTTATCTGGGTGAAGGTTTGGGCTTGGGCGTTGATGAGTCAGATAATGAATAAATCAGTCAGTCTTTGATCTGTGATATAGCGCTCTGCTGGTTGTGAGATTGGGGTCATTTACGCCGCCACATCGCAACTTAACCAGAGCTCGCACGGCGCAGTGAATGTTTGAGAATGCAAGTCAGCTTGCCGGGATTTGTAACATCCAGATCGATTCGACTTCCGACCATACGCACTGATACCAAGACGATGACGTGATAAGCGACCAATCAGGAGTGGACCAAATCACGTCGCTCGGTTCGGCCAATCAGCGGCTTGCGTTCGGCGGCGGTTGGGATTTTTTTTATAATATAAATTTTTGTATGTACACGTCAACAATCTCTTGTACAAATCAATCGCTGTAATTTTCTGCACATTAAACTCAAGACCTTTAAGACAATTCGGCTTTTTAATTCCATCTCCACAAACTGGGAACACTACATACGCAAACTTGAGCTATCAAAGAAACATCTGGTCCTTCGAGCCGGATTTCGTCAGTCTACCTGTGGTCGTGGCGCTTATGCTGAACAGCACACAAAGGATCTTGACGCATCATACAAGGATTGGCATCGCTTCATTTCCTCATTCATCAGAAACGCTAAAGGATTATCAGCAAGACAACAAGAAATTACTCGGCGTATAACCGCATCAAATCCTCAAAAGGTGTAAGTGTGTAGTGCCTCTGTCAGTGTACCGTGCTAGTGCCTCCTGATTGTAGAACCACACGTGAGTACCCTTAGTTTTACGCAACATACCAAAATGAGCTTGCTTAGGGATATCGATGAAGGAGCTAAATCGAGGGACAGGTCCCCCGCTAAATTAGAGAGTAATGAAACAGCTACGTTGTATCGGGATCTAATAAAAAAACGGGGAATAATTAAAGGTAGATTAAGTAGGTTTACCACGTATATTAATACTTTAGATAAATCTAAACAACTGTCGCAAGTAGAAAAGTCAGATTTAAAGTTACGTATACAAACCGCCCATAAGTTATTTGATGAGTTTGATGAGGTGCAAACACGGCTAGAAGAGATCATAGTATCTGATAAAGACATTGAACAACAACTAAATCAGCGCGATCAATTTGAAGACGCTTATTACAGTATTGTGGCTCAAGCTGAATGCTTTTTAAGCAGTAGCACCGATAATGAGGTTAGTGTCCGTGATAACTCAAGGGTCGAATTTGTAAAACTTCCCGCAATTACTCTTCCTTCCTTTGACGGTTCGTGTGAGCACTGGCTCGAATTCCGAGACACCTACTTATCTTTAATTCATGAAAACAAACACCTACCCGATATCCAAAAATTTCATTATCTAAAATCATCATTAAAAGGCAGCGCAGCCCTAGTCATAGATCAGCTGGAATTTTCTAACTCTAATTACACTATTGCACTAGAACTACTTCAAAATCGATACAATAATAATAGCCTCTTAATTCATAATCACGTTAAAGCGTTGTTTACTATGCAAAAACTAACAAAAGAATCTGCTGTCTTGTTAAAAAGGCTTGTCGACACAATCTTGAAAAACATACGCGCGCTCAAATCACTAGGTGAGCCCACAGAATACTGGGATACGCTCATTATTTTCATTATCACTTCCAAACTTGATGAAACTACAGAACGAGAGTGGGAACAACATAAAACGACAAGATTTATTCAAGACAGGGATTCAAATGTCAGGGCGAAACTGGACGATTTACTTAGTTTTTTAAAGTCGCGAGCGGATATGTTAGATACTTTGTCGGTCACGCATCAAAAGGTACCTAATCATCTGTCAACAAAACCTCAATTTGTACATAACTATAATAGCGGCACCAACAAGGTGCACTGTAACGTATCAATTAATAAGGCTCAAAATCGTTTCACACGGGCAAAACAATGTATCATGTGTAAATCTAATCATCCGATTTACTCGTGCCAAAAATTCTTAGACTTACCTATAGTAAACAAATTAAAGGTGGTACAAGAAAATAATCTTTGTGAAAATTGCTTAAGAGTGGGTCACTCTAAAATTGAGTGCAGATTTGGTCCTTGTCGCCTATGCAATACGAAGCATAATTCGTTATTGCATAGCAATGATACCGCTAATGCCGCCGCCGCCGTCACGACCTTGACTCCTTTGATGAACAGTTCACAAACTGGTTCAAATGTGTCGGGCGACTTGGGCGGGGACTCCGTACATAGGCGTAACAATAACTCACTGAGTACTAATTCATTTGTAGTAAACAACGTTCATACACACAACTATGCCGAGTCGTCACAAGTAATCTTATTATCAACAGCTTTGATCGAAATTTCTGATCGAGACAACACATTTCATATTGCACGCGCGCTTCTCGACAGCGGAAGTCAACGCTGTCTAATTACGAGATCGCTATGCGAATCATTACGTTTACCTTATTTACAGTCCACTCAAGAAATTAGGGGCGTGGGTGACAGCATCACACAAACTACGCTAAGTTGTGATGCAGTAATTCGTTCGCGAACCGATAAGTACAGTCAGCGCATTACATTTATCGTTTTGCCACGTATTACGTCGTCGCTACCGCCAGTTTCTTTGCAACGCGCACAATTTAACATTCCACAAGAATGTCTCCTAGCAGACCCTTCCTTTTACGAATCGAAGTGCATTGACTTGTTGCTAGGCGCAGATGCATTTTGGAATTTGCTGAAGGAGGGTAAGATACGACTTCATAATGGGCCGTATCTACAAAACACAATGTTAGGTTGGATAATTGCAGGACCCATCCACTATAAGGCGCACAAGGACGGGGTTATACACTGTAACTTTGCCCAATCTATAAACACGCAACTTCGACAGTTCTGGGAACTTGAGGAACTCCAAGGGCCTCCGGACGTAAGGACTAAGGTTGAAAAGGAATGCGAAACTCGTTTCGTCGACAATACTACGCGCGACAGCGACGGAAGGTTTATCGTAACTATACCATTCAATCAACCCTTAGAAACCTTAGGAGAAACGCGACCTCAAGCCGAACGTCGTTTCTACGCATTAGAAAACCGACTAAATAAGCAAAAAACTTATAAAAAACTGTATTCAGATTTTTTACGCGAATATTTAGATCTAGGTCATATGTCATTAGTCGAGACATACCCGACGCCACATTATTTTATGCCGCATCACGGGGTCTTCCGAGATCACAGTACCACCACCAAACTGCGCGTGGTGTTCGACGCAAGCGCAGTCTCCACGTCCGGTAACTCTCTCAATGACCTCCAAATCGTAGGTCCACCTATTCAAGGCGACTTGCTATCTATTTTATTGCGCTTCAGAATATATAGATATATCGCTTGTGGGGACGTGGAAAAAATGTACAGACAGGTACGAGTGAACCCCAACCAACGTCAGTTTCAGTTGATCCTGTGGCGCGAGGAACCGTCACATCCGCTTCAAGTGTATCAGCTTAACACCGTAACGTACGGCACGGCATCGGCGCCGTTTCTCAGCGTACGATGCATTAAGCAGTTAGCCTATGACTGTGCTAATGAACGGGTGAAACAATCTATAATCGAAGACATGTATGTAGACGATTATATAACTGGTTGTGACGACAAACAGGAGCTGTTACAGTTATGTCAAAGGGTGTCATCAGTTTTACAAAGCGGCTGCTTCCAATTACGCAAGTGGCTTTTTAATTTTGACTGTGACATGGCTGAAGTGTCGTTGGACTTTTCGAAATCGCTTGCATTATCTGAAAACAGCCATAATAAAACGCTAGGAATAAATTGGCACAATGCAAGCGATGAATTGTACTACGACACACAGTTACATATTGAAGAGAATGTAACATTAACAAAGCGCTTTATATTGTCTTCCGTATCCCAAATATTTGACCCACTAGGGTTACTGAGTCCCAGTATAATGATATCCAAAGTGTTACTTCAACAACTTTGGTTAGCAAAGATAGATTGGGACGACCCTATTCCACAAAATATGATTAAGATATGGGTTCGATTTGCGAGCAGTCTAAAAAACCTCAGCCAACTAAAGGTACCACGTCACGTAATCGGTTGCCCAGCAACGCCAGCGCACTTAGAATTACATATATTTACCGACGCATCTCAAACGGCCTATGGAGCGTGCGCTTACATTCGCGCAGTAGGTATTAATTCAGCTGTTTCGGTCAGGTTGTTATGCGCCAAGGGAAAGGTCGCACCACTAAAACCTGTCAGCATACCTCGCCTGGAGCTATGTGGCGCCGAGTTAGGTGCGAAGCTCTTCCACAAGATAAAGGAATCAATACATGTCGAATTTAAACATGTTTTATTTTGGTCTGATTCCACTATCGTGTTAGGCTGGTTACGCACTGAACCTAGACTATTGCAAACCTTCGTCCAAAATCGCGTGGTGAACATACATAATTTGACAAGAGAAATACCGTGGTATCACGTAAAGGGAACCGAGAATCCGGCCGACTTGGTGTCGCGGGGAGTCTATGTGGATTCATTAGTTTCTTGCAAATTGTGGTGGGAAGGTCCTGAGTACCTTAAAATTCCAACCTTTAATATTCCAATGCCAACGGAAATCATGTATGACGAGTTACCTGAACTAAAGCCTGTTAAAGTTCACACCTTTATAAGTAAAGAGGTTCGCAATAATACTAGCGAATTAATTACCGACAAATACTTTCCTTTCTCTCGTTATTCTCAATACAACCGTCTAATACGCGCAGGTGCATATTTTCTTCGCTTTATTTATAATCTTCGTAATAAGACCAATAGGCGGGGCGGCGAATTATTAACCAATGAATTAAGGGAATCAGAAATAATTCTCACCAAGTTCAGTCAATTACAATCATTTCATAATGAACACACAATTTTACGCAACAAAGGTGTTCTATCTAGCAATAATTCGTTGTGTAAGTATAATTTATTTTTAGATAAAAACGAGATAATTCGAGTGGGTGGTCGCATAGGTAACTGCAGTCGATTCCCACATGAAAAAAGACACCCTGTATTACTCTCACATAAAGATCATTTCACTATGTTAGTTGTTCGACATGAACATAAAGAGTTACTACATGCTGGACCACAAGCTATGTTGTATAGTTTGCGCGAACGCTGGTGGCCAGTTAGAGGCAGGGAGATAGCGCGAAAGGTAGTCAGTGAGTGTGTGAAATGTAGAAGGCATCGCGGTCAGTCGGTGTCTCCTATGATGGGTAACTTGCCGGAAGAAAGGCTGACGGCTGCGTTTCCTTTTTTCAACTGTGGTGTAGATTACGCAGGTCCGGTGTTAATATTAAACCGTAAAGGAAGGGGAGCAAAAACTATCAAGGCATATATCTGCTTGTTTATATGTTTTACTACACGCGCAATACATCTCGAGTTAGTAACGGACCTGAGTTCAGACGCTTATATACTCGCGCTTAAGCGATTCATTTCTCGACGTGGTAAACCGAATAAAATATACTCGGATAACGGAAAAAATTTTGTAGGGGCTAGAAATGAATTTGAATCATTTTTAAAACATTGTTCACGTGATATTTTGGAATACGCACACAGCAATAAAATTGAATTTAGTTTTATACCTCCATACGCTGCTCATTTTGGTGGTTTGTGGGAAGCTGGGGTCAAGTCGTGCAAATATCATCTTTTACGGATGACAGGTACTGCGCACTTAACCTTTGAGGAATATTATACCGTGCTAACGCAAATAGAAGGTATATTAAATTCACGCCCTCTGTCCCCGTTATCAAACGATCCGAACGATCTCCAGCCATTGAGTCCTGGCCACTTCTTGATTGGGCGGCCGTTGACGGCACCAGTGTACGCCGAGCTCCACATCGCCGACGACGTCAAAACTCTCACTAGATACCAGCGCTTAGAACATTTGCGACACAATTTTTGGAACAGATGGAGCCGAGAGTACGTATCGGAATTACAAGGACGGTCAAAATGGACAAAAAACGCGCACGAACTTCAACCTGGCACTCTTGTTATTATCAAGGAGGAGAACACACCACCATTGCGGTGGCATCTCGGGCGGATCATTGCTATATATCCCGGAAAAGATGGCATCGCTAGAGTCGCCGATATACGAACAGAAAAGGGGGTGATTCGACGAGCATTCCCAAGAATATGTCCTTTGTTCCCATTGGAAGCACCTCCTTCCAAGGCCGGGGGTATGTTGTGAGATTGGGGTCATTTACGCCGCCACATCGCAACTTAACCAGAGCTCGCACGGCGCAGTGAATGTTTGAGAATGCAAGTCAGCTTGCCGGGATTTGTAACATCCAGATCGATTCGACTTCCGACCATACGCACTGATACCAAGACGATGACGTGATAAGCGACCAATCAGGAGTGGACCAAATCACGTCGCTCGGTTCGGCCAATCAGCGGCTTGCGTTCGGCGGCGGTTGGGATTTTTTTTATAATATAAATTTTTGTATGTACACGTCAACAATCTCTTGTACAAATCAATCGCTGTAATTTTCTGCACATTAAACTCAAGACCTTTAAGACAATTCGGCATTTTAATTCCATCTCCACAAACTGGGAACACTACATACGCAAACTTGAGCTATCAAAGAAACAAAGTACATATTGGTCAACTCAAATTGAACAAAAAAATATTTGATAGTGTCACATTCCTAAGTTCGTAAGTAGTCAAGACTACATACTCAAATTTTAACTTGACGCTGGTTAATTTTTTTTATCGACTTAATGTTTTTTATGTTTTTATTTTAATACTTATTTTTGTTGTTGTAAAAAAGACATTTCAAACGTGGTTTCATGATGAGAAAGTCAAGGTTCGTTCGATAATGGTAGACCTGATAAATCTAGGGGAACTAATAGGTACTGATTAAAGTTGGTTCCTTTTTCTCCAAAATGTTTGTTTATACCTACGAATAAGCCGTGTCAATTAGCCGTGTGGTGACGGTGAATAAAATACATGTGTCACCAGTTACCACCCCAGCCCAACTTTCTCGTCATGGGGTTCGTAAAAGACGACTGAGTAACCTCTCCAGTGAACGGGCAGCAGCGCTCTCCGTGAGTTAAACCACAACTCCACTGCGATCGCCAACACTCCTACCTAGCGTGACCAATATTTGCATTCTCCATATGAGGGCCCTCGTCCAGCAGTTGATGTATACCTACATGTATAAGAAGAAATAGTCCATACATACGCCACTAACATTCTGTCTGTCTCTGATATTACCAACCCACTTGTAAACAAAGCGTCAGTCTAGCGACACGACTTAGACAATTCACATGTCATTGGCACTCAGCACGAATATAATACGGATTGATTGATTGATGAAAATGTTTGATAGAATTAACTAATACTAACAGCAAAGAACGCATTCGATCGAAATAATCAATGATTTGACAGTATTAACATCCTTTGCAATAAATATGTTCTTACAAACTTTTATTTAAGTTAATACACTTCCCGACTTTTAATCCCAAAAAACGGAGTAGGCATTGCAGCACTTGCTAAAACGATACCCACGATTCACCAGGCGTATTTAACCCGAGGTTATAGGGGGTGAGCCGATCGCCGTTGTAGGGCACAAGGTGTGCGGGTTTTATGACGATGTAGTCTTACATCGTACAAGCGTTACGTTACTTACATAAGCTCTGAAAAAGAATCCCATTGGACACACACTAGCCATTATACTAGATGTTAAGTTCCATTATATATAAATTAGGTTACCTGGAAGAAATCGCTCTGAGCGATAAGGTCGCCATTTGCAATCTTACCATTGTTAGTTTTACATTTTGTAATGTACAGTGTGCAATAAAGAGTTTATTCATTCATTCATTCATATACATCCTGCAGCCGGACTCGAACCCGCGACCTCCCGATTTCAAGTCCGACCGACTGGAGCTCGAAACACATTTTTTTAATACAAAATTAACCTTTCAATAAAATCCTTACGCCAATAGATTTGTCGAATACATTAAGTCGGTAACAACAGATAAATGAGAGTAAATCCGCCGAAAACTGGGGGCGGTACGAAAATGTTTATTAAAAACAAAACAAGTAAGTATTTCCAATGGAAGCAAAACAAAACTTTTGTAATATTCCTTAATCTCTGTTTTCATAACATGTTATTGTTTATTCACTTTTTCTTTCTGAGGAACTTTTTTCGTCTTATCATAAATAACGGCAACTTTTCGGAGATTTTCTTATCGAAATGTATTTTGTATTTTTTTTTTATCTCGATACTACGGTTGGAAAAAAGTCTTCGTTGAATCATTACAAACAAAGTCGCCTCCCGCTGTCTGTCCCTATGTATGCTTAGAACTTTAAAAATACGCAATAGATTTTCATGTGGTTTTCTTTAATAGATAGAGTGATTCTTGATAAAGGTTTATATGTATAATCATTACATAGTATAAAACAAACTCGCCTCCTGCTGTCTATCCAAATGTATGCTTAGAACTTTAAAAATACGCAACGGATTTCCATGCGGTTTTCTTTATTACATAGGGTTTATATGTATAATACGTACAAATAATAGCAGGGGAACACTATCGCTAATGTATAATGGCAACACAACGTTTTTATAAAAAACTATCAACGAAAACATTCACGCCTTTCTATTTCCATTCCGATAATGAGGAGTGGGCAGAGGCACTTGCTTTGCAGATACCCAGACTGTAACAAAAGTATGTATTTAAAAGTTTCCTTTTCCTTTCAGAATCCTGGGTTAGTACTTGATGCTTTATAGTGCGCAACTTTAACAGTGCATAATTTGTAGAAGCTAGGAATTTGAAAGTTAAAAAAATTAAGTAGTCTGCGTAGCGTTATCTCTTTTTGGAGTTTCTATTTATAAAAGTGTAATTATTTATCACTTTAAGGCGATCAATGACAATAAGAACAGCTGGACCAATTAATTTGCCTATTTTTTATTAGAATATTCGTTGAAGTGCATTACAGTGAATGTGTGAAGGATGTTTCTTACTAATAAATATTTCTTACTAATAAATTACTAATAAATATTTCTCGAAAAAAAAAAGCAAACAAAGCAACAACACTTCCTGTCTCCTATATCAACGATTCTTCCGTACAAACAACTGACAGTATTGTGAAAAGTCATAACGAAAACATAAATTATACTAAAATTAGGATATAATCTTATGTTTCATCTTGAAATTCCCGCGGTAACTTTGAAAACCGTGGGTAACACCGCGAAGTAACAGTGAATACATACCTAATAAGCAAGTATACTCCATCGTATACGTCGCGTCGCTTCCTAACACCAATCAAATGGTCGCTTATACCATCATCGTCATCATCATCAGCCCATACTTGTCCACTGCTGGATATATGCCTCATCAATTGCACGCTACTGTGATCCGTTTTCAGCTTTTGCCAGTCATCTTGAGCTGATGATATCAATCCACCTTGTCCGAGGTCGTCCTGAGGGTGCTTATACCAAGTGAACAAAAAAATATAATTTGTATATAGATATCTGTGTAAATGTCGACTGTACACACTAACAGCTCTAAATGCTTGTGATAGAGCGTTAAATTTCATTTGGAATGGTTGACATAGAAGCTTCGCTCTCGAATGGGAGGGTGTAATAAGATTTCTTCATTCACATAGATTTTGAGGACTGAATTCGCTTCAAGATGAGCTGGATTTGTGTGCAAAGTACTTGGGAATAGGGGTTATATTACTGTGGGCGGTGTGAAAGCAATAGACACAGAGATTCTCGAGGAGGGAGGTAGGTAGTTGAGTTGCTCTTTGGCGGAACATTTTGGGACAAGGTAGGCAATTTCGGCCATTTCTCTCTCCCTTATTCCGATAATTTACACTTCATTGTGTAAGTATATTATGTTTGCAAACGAAATCTTGTCAGTTATTTTCGACGAGTACCTGGTTTGGAGCGTCTGTGGCCCAGTTGGTTGGATACTTGACTTGTAAACAAGAGGTCGCGGGTTCGAGTCCGGCGACTGGACTACTCTTTTTCAGAGCCTATGTATGCAACGCAACGCTCGTACGGTGAAGGACAACATCGTGATGAAACCGTGTGAACCCTCTAACGGCGATGGGCTCACCCCCTGTCACATTGGGTTAAATACGCTTGGCGAACCGTGGGCATTTGCTTATTAAGCAAGTGCCTCTCCCTACCCCGCTTTGGGATTAAAAGTGTATTTTTTTTACCTGGTTAAGTGTTTTTAATAATAACAAAAGTTACTAATACTAATAAACGTATATATCTATACTCTCTATTTAGTGATAAGACGTGACAAATGATAAAACGTAGCCTTTTCTCAGACTTTAAACTATCTGTACACCTTTCTTTTAAAGTGAATCTTTTAAATCATTCTTTTAAAGAGATTGGCAGAGTTATTTTCGCATTTTTTATAACATACTTAGCCCGTATTTTTGTAATTCTGTTGGACCCGCTACGAAAGTCACTGGCGGAGGATAGTCGTACGAAATTACAGACTGTCAAGCATATTGTAAAAGCAAATAAAGTGTTACCTACTTAACATTTATACACCGTTGTATTTAAATACGCAATAACTACTGTTATTCGTCATCATCAGCCTATAATTAAAATAACTACTGTTATTAACTGACTTCAAAAAGCGAAGAGGTTCTCGACGGTATTTTTTATGTCTGTTACTTCAAAACTTTTGATTTGGATGTTTCTTTTTTTTTTGTTTGAAAGCACCAGCTTTCCGTTTAATCCCGTTTGAATTTAGTTTAGTTCTGACAATAGCATCCACCAGAAAACCACAGGATTCGTAATATTTTACTGGTTGAACTCCGTTCTTTTGTTTAAAGTTTTTTAGGCTTGCGTACGCAAAAGGTAAAATTCTTAAGGACCCTAAAAATCCACTCTCGAGTACATTATTCGTACGTACTGTCAACATGTTTCAAGATTTCTCTCGTCTTTCGATGTTAGTGGGAGGCGAAAAACTCTCCTAATGTAAATAGCCCTTTAATTTGTCCAAATATTTTTATTGGTGTCAGTCTGGTAATAAACAAGGACACATCTAGACTTTCCCGCTCTATAGGAAACCGACGTGTGTTTATGGACTCGCATTCAATGCACATCACCGAGGAAAACACACGCAAAGTTTCCCGCCCCCTTCATTGCCAAGATATGACAGTAAACTCCTATGAGAATTGACAGTTAACTGGAGTTGTTTATACCAGTTATGGACGCGACCTTAACAATCAGTAGGGGTGTAGTCTGGTACTGTTTGTTCATTCATATGACGGAATTCTCCTGCTGAAATTTATGAACTAATAATAAAAATAATCGGTGTCACATCTCGCCCGTTGACGTAAAAACGTGAAAACAAAAGATATTTCAGATATCTGTACATCTAATAACAATAAAGCAGATAATAACGAAAGTCTTACTATAGACATGTTTAATGTTTGTTACTTCATCGATCACCATGAAACTTTGTACACGTGAACCTACAAGTTAGAATTAGGTACTTTTACAGACGCTTATTTTATCACAACTCCCATGGGAATGGAATACACTGTGGAGAAACGCGTATCTAGTTTTAGTATATAAAAATATTAAGTTATTCTATGCACCGGAGCAAAGACGTTCTATTCGTCCTATCATTTGGACTTCCTAAAGTTGGAACAAAACTTTTACTAAAAATATTTGACGTTAAGCACCAGTTCCGAGAGAATGAAATTCAATCCAGGAAGGAACGGAACTAGAAATTATTGTTGTAAAGTATCGACTTTGTTATTTTAAGGTGCGCTTTTGTAGAGTCATATCTAACTTAAGTAAAGATGAATCACTGTAAACTCGAAATAAATGTTTTATTTATAGACCAGATAAATTTCTATTGAATTCTTAGGCTTTTATGACCATTGATTTGTCGCTAAAACATCACTAAGAGTTGTTATAATTTAAGAAAAATATGCTTTTTATACATGCTCTAAAAATAATAAAAAAACTTTGAAACTTTTACCATCAACTTCATTGCCTACCCCTAGAGTAGAGTCGACCTCGTAGAGTCAAGCTAGGTACTAGGCACATATGCAAGTAATTAAAAGTTAGAAAATTACATAGTCAAATCTCGCGACAAGCTTTTATAACGTATAAATAGTGTAATGATGGTATAAGTTTCAAAGTTAAAGTTTATTTTATTATTTTTAGAGCATGTAAATAAAAGCTTATTTTTAAAATGTTTTTATTTTATTTTTAACTTTTTAGTTATCGCTGGACACGTTCCTCAGTCTGTTTATCTCAACGATCCACTGCGATCGGCTTCTCAAATGCAACTTCTGCCAGTAATCTTCGCAAATCACCAGTCCACTTTGCCCGACGGCTTCCTACACTCCGCATGCCCAGACGCGGTCTCCACTCGAGAACTCATTTAACGCAATGGTCATCAGTTCTATAGTTAATTTGGCCAGCCAACTGCCACTTCAGCAGGCTAATCAGATGAGCCGTTCGCAAGTCCTCTATATTGGTTTTAGAGAAACTTCACTTTATTTTTTAGTTAAACTTAGCAAGTACTTTTATTTAATACCCATATAGTACTGGTGCATTTAAAATAATTAGTCCGCCATCTTGTAAGTGCCGCCATGTTTGATTTAGGAAAAGGTAATTTTATTTTCCAAATTATATTTAGCAAACCCTTTCATTTGATACCCATATTGTGGGGGTGGATTAAAAATAATGAGGCCGCCATCTTGTAAGTGCCGCCATGTTGGATTTCGGAAATCGTCACTTCATTTTTTAAGTAGTAGGTACTTAACAAGCCCTTTCTTTCGAGACCATCATATTGTAGGGCTGCATTAAAAATAGTATCTTGTAACTGCCGCCATATTGGATTTTGAAAAACGTCACATAGTGTACCATACATTGTCATCCATACCGAAGGTATGTACAAAAATTCAGCTCAATCGGTTGAGGATATCTGCTTCAAAATTGAGTTGCAAGATTTGCACCGAACATACATACATTGCAAGTTAAATAAAAGCTTTTAATAAAAATAACCCTAATCTATATAAATAAAAATGAATCGCCGTTCCTTAGTCTGACTAAAACTCGAGAACGGCTGGACCGATTTGGCTAATTTTGGTATTGAATCAAACGTGGAAGTCCAGGGAAGGTTTACAAGGTGTATTTCTTCCAATACGCGGGGTACAAAGGCGACTTCCTATGGCAATACAAATGTTTGCTGGGACAGCTAGTGTTAAATACATTCATTTGAGTTTCAACCTTAGGGTTGTCCTCCCTCCGTATTTATATATAATATGTATATTAACAATAATGTGGTGTTTTCATTAAAAAAATAAATAAACAAAAGAGCGTGCCCAAAGACGAACGATCATAGAATAAAATTAGTTCTTTGACAGGTTGTTTATTTTTAGAAACCTCACCATTGGTTAGTGGGTTCGATAGACTCGATCGAAATCTTATCTAAATAATTGTTGTCTGTAAAGTTGGTATACGGACAGTAGTTTGACGTGATAACGTCAAACCTCCCCATTGGTTAGTGGGTTCGATAGAATCGGTCGAAATCTTATCTAAATAATTGTTGTCTGTAAAGTTGGTTTACGGACAGTAGTTTGACGTGATAACGTCAAATATTGCATATATACTCCCTTGCGGAACGGTACAATGACGTCATCTTTTTCGTCCATGCATCCCGTAGTATCGAATTATCAAACGTTGTCACGTCAATAATGAAATAAAAACTTCGAATCTAGATTGAACATTTATCGTGAAAGTTCAGATGGTCGAGTATTTTTTTTTATTTCTAATGGTGCTAACAGACCAATCACAGTCACCATATTGGATATTTTAGCATAACAACTTCAATGATACCGGATGACATCTCCCGAGCGTAGCCGAGTTTTCGTCTAATTATTATTATAAAGGCAAAAGTTTATGAAATGCGGTACATGTTAAAACGGATTTTGGTGAAACTTGTTGGAGAGATACAATACTATCATAATTTGGCTATATTTTATAATGGGACAAACTGGGGCACGCTCCTAGTTGTGGCAATCTAAAAGTTAATGTTGTAAAGTGGTTGTGGAAAGTTTGCGACAATTATGAAAAACTGGTACTGTACGGAAAGCATTCTGAGGAAACATAGTCGGGATACAGAATACCACAACCAGTCAATATGTATAGGTGCGAACCAAACGATCACTAAAATAATAAAAGAGCCAATGTACAGTAGTTTTTTACTTGTCCCAGCCACACCTTATTGAATTTTGCACAAACCACTTTCTGTCCGAGCGTACTGGCAATCAATTATTAAGAACGTTTCAAATAAAAAAAAGAAAACAAAAATTTGGTGATGCCCAAAAACTAACATTGCAAATGCCCCGCGCTCAGTAGTTTTATAGGTCAGACGGTGGCGGCGGCGGCGCGTTGGTGTCGCCAATCTAGTTCCACTTGGCTTCACGGCGTGGCGCGGTATTCGCGCCAAACAAGGGGACCAAATCCGCTATCGCAAATATTAGTTCGATCGAAACATACTAACTCAGTGGTGCTAGAACGATATGAAAACGTCCATTCGTTTCGTGTCGACCCATTCGTTTTCTATATCCACCGATCACAGCTTGTGGTGCTGTGCCCTGTTTATTTACGTATTTACAGACAGCTTCTACGGAAAATAAATAAATACACTTCACACCTTTTAATCTACGGAACTACGGGCTACGGAAGACTTCAAAATTCTAATATACATATATAAAGGAACTGGAGCCGAAAACAGATCACAGTGGCGTGCAATTGGAGAGTCCTATGTCCAGCAGTGGACAAGTATGGGCTGATGACGATGATAAAGCAACTTTACACAGTCTACCATGTATGTATATCTCATCGATATCTTCGCCCTGTATCAAGTTCATCCCTGATATGTATTAAAATCCAAGTTGTCCGCAAAGCATAGTCAGTCTGTGTCTGTGCAGAGGCTTCGTCAGCATCCTGTTTATTATCCGAAGCAAGGAGACCATCTTCTACGTAGAGGACTCTAAAATGAGTCATATCTTTGTCTACTGATCCACCACCACTCTCTCCACTGTTTATTTACATAAATTTACAGTTCCATGATTTTTCTTACGTCATTAAAACAAATGAAACGATACGAAATGTTTCATCGTGGTCTTGGTGTTCTCTTACCTCACAAGTAGGTACGTCGTTGCAGATGCAGACAGAAGTCTACTGAGGCCTATATTCAGAACGATAAATGCGACAATACTTGTAGTACTGTAATTCTTGGGGCGCATTTGTCTCTTTTTAACACTTGCCATTAGAGTCAGACAAGGCATAAACCTCATCAGAGTAGTGAATGCATTTCGGAATATGGACTTTAATCTTACATTTACTCTAACAATAGCCGTTGGGTATATATTTATTTATTTACATTATTGCACCAACAGTACAATGAGTGAATTTAATACTAAAGTATCTATCAGTCAACCTCACAACATGGGAGAAACGTAGGTGCTGGTCAGTATTCAAAAAGTTGCAAGTAAATACATTATTAAATTACTTTACATTACATAACTAACTAGATTGTATGTAGGAAGTAGATTTTTAAAACAAATGTGTCTTGCTTTTGGCAATAGCAGATTTGGCTTTACGTAGTGCAAGTTCCCGAAATAATGTGTCGAGTACGTTTTGCAGATAAGTGAATATTTGAGCACTATCGATATCGTTCCTACAGTTTACCGATACATTATTTATTACTGTTTTGGTTTTATCGAACAACGTAAACCGAACAGATGAAATTTTGAATATGTTAAAGGTGAAAAGTTAACGATGGGCGTGAATGAGACAAAAATGATGTGTCAGAATTATGAGAAATGGAAGCCACCGTTTTGCGAAACAGGCATGACTCGAAAAGTTAGTACAGATAAGTTTCACATTTCTTTAGCATTGGACCTGTTTTTAAAAGGAACTTTAAAAAAGAAGTCTTTCTCAATTCAACACAACTAATCAACAAAATTGGTTCATAAACGATGAATTAATACTGTCGGATGTGAAATACTCCTTTTTTCAAGTCGCTTAAAAAGATAATACTTAGTAAGATAATGTACTGATATTATGAACAAATATAATGAGGGATTTTCTTTAAAAAAAAAAAGTGTCCAAATTGTGTCATGCCATACCATGCGTAACTTATTCAATGTTTTTTTTCTTTTCTGTAATTTGTCATTATTGCTACGTTTGTTTCTTCGTAATGTCTGTAGTTTTATTTAAATTGCCTAACTTTCTGCCTTTAAATTTTCCACTTGCTGAACGCCAACGTTGTTTTGCCAATACATTATTAACAGTATTTTCCTGTAATTACATGTATGTACTATACATATAAATCTTCCTTTGAGATAACTCTATCATCATCATCATCATCAGCCTATTCTTGTCCACTGCTGGACATAGGCCTCTCCAATTGCACGCCACTATGATCTGTTTTCGGCTTCTCACATCCAGCTTCTGCCAGCCATCTTGCGTATATCCACCTTACCTGAGGGCGCCCTACACTCCGTGTGCCGAGACGATATATAACTCTATCACTATTTAATAAAATCGCATTACTTTTTTAAGATCTAAGCATAATCGATAGGTGACTTTCTTTTGCAAGTTTTGTATGTCTTAATTATCAGCCACATGAATTAGCGTCCACTGCTGCACGAGGGCCTCCCCCAATGATTTCCATGATCATTTGGGTGAAAATGCGGGTTAGTGACTATGTATTCATTATTTATACTTCATTCTTGATTTATCAGGGTGGGGCCCACAGCACGGGCCGAAGACTTAAACCAAGATACATTTGGCTATTTAACATAATTCTAAAGTACAAACTTTGTGGTTTTGAAATAAACTGGGTGTAAAGTTAGTAACTGTAAATCAATGAACTAATCATAATACACTATCATCGCAAGTTATCGCTTAGGAATCGTTACATGTCGTGGTACGGGAGTATAACAACATACGCTATGTTGGCAGAAAGGTTTTTGGCAGTAACTATCAGTGAAGTGAGCAGTTACAAAATGCTTGCTGTTCATTGCTGGTAGTATTTTATTTTGTTAGGGATGATGCATTTTTTAAGTAATCATTTTGAAAACTTTTGACCACTTCTACGTGATTGCTGACAATCTTAAATGCTTATGTTTGGATTTTCGGCCCGTGCCGTGGGCCACCACACCCACCCTGTATATTTTTAAATGATTAATTTTGGACAAAATTTATATGGGGCCCATATGTGTTTCCTGCGCAGTATAGTTTGAAGGTCTTCAAGTCGCGGGTGAATAGGTACCTACTGAACAAGTGTGCTCCATCGTAGACCACATCGCTGCTTAACATCAGGCAGGATGGTGGTCAAACGCTTGTTCATAGTGATTAAAAAAAAATTGTGTATATAAGTGTCGGAGCTGTAAGCTCATTAATGTACCAATATACATGAAACTCAATAAAGAATACTAAATTATTTCCTTGACGTAACAACAAGACAAAATTATACTTACTCTTTCCCGGACAGTAAACGCCTTAGGCGTAATAACAATAAAACATCTATTGTGTCTATTTTACTGTCCGCCAATGTGTTATGTTTCCGAACGTATAACTTTTATAACTATTAAGGGAGAGTATAACAGAATAAAAACGTGACTTTAGAATTAAAATAGGTACAAAATTATTTTAAGTGTGCAATAACTGTTGTTTTACCCAACCAACATAAGTATTTAGGTAGGTATAGGTAGCTTACACACTCGAAAGCTCAGTGGAGGCTCTAAGGTCGATTAAAGCTTCCTGTAACGGCGCCTCGCTGTCGACACTGAAAGTTAAGTTATCGAAGTTTCGCTACAGATTTAGGTATATTGCGGAGTATTTCTTATTATTGCTTTCTGTTTTGATTTCAAAGTATAGTAAAAGACATTATTTATACGCCCGTAGGCTGACTTACTCGCGAAGATCGCGACACCTACTACTCAATTACTATATTTGTTAGGCTTCTTAATGCTTAAATCAGTTAACCTGGAAGAAATTACTCTAAGCGATAAGATCGCATTTTGCAATCTTTCTAAAGTCAATTTTAATATTTGTTAAGAACGATTTCATACACATAAAATGCACATTGTGCAATAGGTTGGCGTAATAAGTCTGTGTTGGCCTAAGACGAGCTCACCGCCACTATTCCTACCACTCGGTGCACGGGTAATTTACTGGAGACATACATACATACACTTTACGCTTGTCTCCTAGAGGGGTAGGCAGAGACTACAGATCTCCATTTGTCACGGTCCTGACACACCCCTATCGCTTCATCTACATTCATACATCTTTTCATACATGACCTCCGGTTTCGAGTGCTTTTCACGCCACCTTCGGCCAGGACATCACCAATCTGGTCGGTCCTTTTTCAGTGGACGTCATATGGCTGATGATACTAATATTATAAACGCGAAAGTAAGACTGTTTGAATGTTTGTTTGGATGTTTGAACACAAAAACTTTTGGATTACGGATTTCAATGAAATATTAAAATGATACGTCGAAAGAGCGCATTAGCTATTTAATATACGTGCCGATTTTTCACGGAATTGTATGAAGTGGGGGTAACATCGCAGGAGTACATGTAGTCTAATATTATACCTATTAACTTTATGGAGTCGTCAAAGTTCCAGAACAAACAAAAAACATTTTCTCTCCAAGTGGGAATTACCATCTTTTCCTCCCTTACATTGGTCATCAAGCACTATAAATCAAGTTCTAGCCGCTTTCCGAAGAAATCGACTTCTCCGAGGAAAAAATACAGCTTTGTTAGACGTACTTATAACGGCCTCTGGGACAAAACAAGAGCTTTTATTCTTGTGCGCTCGTGTGAGACGGTTTCAGTTAATGATCACTAGTAGGCAGTTCAGTATATCACTAAGTACTCGTATTGGCTATTTAGAACGGTAGTACGTAGTAATAAGAAAGTTTTATCTATTAAGTTATTGATTTTAGTACACCATTTTTTTTATAATATATATACACTTTCCGCCTTTTAATCCCAAAGCGGAGTAGGCAGAGGCACTTGTTAAATGCCGACGGTTCACCAAGCGTATTTAACACAACGCAGCGAGAGAGGGGGTGAGCCCATCGTCGTTATAGGGTTCTTACACATTGTGGTGTGCGGATTTCATCACGATGTTGTCCTTCAACTTTTTGCAGTGTAGTCTGAATATGATAAATATTGTTTTATTGAAATTCACGCAGAAAAAAACATACAAACTAGAAACACGAATACATTTGTTATTGCGATTAAATATAGAAGATGTCGTTTTATATTCTGCTTTTGAGTTTTGTTTTCCTATTATTTATGAACAATAAAATGAAGCTAAAAAGCGTCTATTATAGCTTAGCTTAATAAAAACACAGTACCTAAGCAATTTAACCATTTCACTAACATTCATTTTGTCTCTTTTGGTTTGAGCGGAAGAATGAAAAGTACCTACTCGAAACCGAATATTTTTTGTTGTGAAAATAGCATTTCTTCCTAAAAATCAGACTACTTACCTTTTTCCAAAGAAGAAGTACAAAAAGACACCAAAAAACAAAATGTGCCGTGCATGGGGATTGGAACTCTATGCATTTATTTCAACTTATTGACCACTGAATTATCGGCGCATACAAGAAGCGTGTGAAATAATCTATCTGTATTTTAATGTACATTTTTCATCTTAATTTTAGATCTTCCGTGCCTATCCTCAAGGAATTTTGGGATACATTTTAAAAGCATCGACCTCCAGAACTCTGAAAATCCTATCATCCATTCATTTTGATTAAAATCTGTCATCCAGCAGTTTGGACGTGATTCGCGGACAAACAGACAGACATTTCTTCTAAAGATATAAAAATTCGGCTTTTGTAACGGCAAATTTAAAAACTCCACCGGTTTTCTCGTAAAAAGAATCCATGTACAGTTTTGGACAGTTTTATTATAAGTATAGATATAGATTATGTTCAAATGTGGTAGGTAAATTAAGAATAATTAAAGGAGCCAATTGACAATGTAGATATAGAGGTAGTTACCATCCAGTTGCTTGAATACTTAACTTGCAATCTACTGGACATGTACCAATGGGACTCTTTTTCAGAGCCTATAGACGCATCGCAACGCTCGTACGGTGAAGGATAATATCGTGATGAAACCCGCGCACCAACAAGTGTGAACCCTATAACGGCGAGTGGCATCGGGCTCACTTCCTGTCACGTTGGGTTAAATACGCTTGGTAAAACGGGGGCATTTGCTTATATACTGCCTCTGCCTACTCGCTAGGGATTAAAAGGCATGAAGTGCATTTTTCTTTAACTTGATCATACCGCAAGTTACTGCTGAATGCCACGAATTACTGACATGCTGTTGGTCAGGTTTTATTTTATCATGCCTAAACCACGAATAACGGAAAAGGTACAAAAACAGAATATCTTTTATTTATTTTCCACGCCACAAAAAAATCGCCAGTTTGCACAACAACGGCGTAATTCCAAAAGTTCGAGTTTCTCAGAAATGTTTTGCTTTTACTGCATGCCCAAAAGCGAATGTTCACTGCTATGCTCTTGTTCGTGACAGGAATAGGTCCTTTCATTAAATTATCACATTAAATTACAAAATAAAAATAACTTGCGGCTCCATTTTACGTCCAGGCACAGAATGAAGGGCCCCCACAAAACTGCGATGTGATACCGCGCAGCTTGATCGAGTCCGCGGTTATATGCGATGCGACGAATTCGCAGTTTTGTGTGGGATGTCGTAATTGAAATAAAAGTACCAGAAATTATACTACTAGTGGACGTCCCACGATTTCATTCGCGTAGTTTTAGTACTAAAACTTAATACAAACTATAACAACACGAATATCTTACTAATACGTATTATAACTGGGAAAGTCAGTTTGTTTGTTTGTTCCGCTTTCACGCCGTAACTACTGAACCGATTGCTTTGAAATTTTGCAGACGTATAGTTAGAAGTCCGGTTTAAATAATAGGGTACTTTTATCCCGGAAAAAATTGATATTCCCGAGGGAAATCAAAAATCTTCCTTTATACCGCAATATAACCGAAGTCCACGCGGGCGAAGCCGCGGGCGGAAAGCTAGTATGTATATGTTTATGTTTACTTGCATACTTATGTATTAGGTAATTTACAGTAATAATGCGCAAGTGAGAGACAATACATGATGGTTATGCCTTAGATAAGAGAGTAATTAATTACAGAATGGTAATATCTCTGTTTTCTATGTGTAAGTTTAAAGCTGTCGATACCGTTTTGTTTTCCGGGAAGACAAAGAGCCAACTGCACTGAGGGTATTTAAACAATTATATGTACAGTGCAATAATACCCCTAATAGAACAAGGATATCAGGAACCCCAAGGGAACTCTTAAAAAGATTCGGCGGAGACTAACATTGATTACTACCCACTACTACTTGTATCATAAGCTAGCGTTGCGATTATGTGTTGGTCCACGTACGGGTACTAAAACCAAAAGGTAATCTCGGGTTACTAGTTACACACTTTTATTCTTCCACAACTATTATTTCGTGTTTGTAAGTGCTATAGAGTCAAGTGAAGCTCGTATAAACTGATCATTTCTGAACCGTTCAATCCGAAATGCAAAAGCATGCCCACTCCATGATAGCCTTAAACGTATTGTAACACAAGTCCAGGTATCTTATTTCTGAAATGCAGTTTACCCAATACCACTTCAGCCTCTGAACTGCGAGTAATAAAACTCCACCAGTCGACGTCCAACTTTATATCTATCTCCAAACGAAAAATGAAATTCGGGAAACAAACCGAGTAACAGACCATAAAATTTTAAACAAGTTTCAGCTGACGAAGTATTTGACTTTCATCGCTGAGATGTTGTCACTCGGCAGTCATAAATATACAAATTCGCAGACGTCTCTAGACCTTGTTGCAATAAGAAAATAGTATGTAAGTAAGGCTCGTATCTGAATGGTTTCTGTTACAAGCACATTCTTGCTGGGGACCCGAGCGAATTCCTCTTTATGAGACACTACCATCGATAGTACTGTAAAATGGTTTTGTGGTCAATATTCTTAGTTTCTTTATTGAAAACCACGAAAAAGATGTTTTGGCCTTGCCTGAATAATAATATTCTCTTTTTGTTACTAGAATTTCAATTAAGTCATGCAACTTTATGGAGTTCAAAAGTAAATAAGGTCAGAAATCTCAACAGGAACGGAAGTATGATCTCAAGCTTCAATGTCGAACATATGAACGCAAACTAAAACATATAAACTAAATTAATGAAGAGCTCGTAGCCTAGTTAGCATTGATGTTTGCAAGCAATTGTCGAAGTGAAGCAACGCTGGGCACAAACACTCATTGGATTGGTGACAGGCTATATATATGATTTTTGGACCGTTTTCGCCGCGATTGGAAGTACGGCACAGGCAGGTGTTCGGACAGTCTGATAATATCTGACAGTTGGGCCGAACACTTGGTCTTGCACCACCTTTCATGTACGCTTCGTCAAAATTTAGGTCTTCAGGTTTAGGGCGTCGGAATGTCGTCGCTCAAATCACAGAAGGTAAATCATTTACTGGAATCAGATTCTGGGTTCTCTCATGCAAGTGGGTTGCGCAATGGCGATAAACGCTAGGCTGATAAAGAAGACTACAAATTATATTAAGTATTAAAAGTTTCTGAGACAGACATACAAGTGCAAAACAATTCACCGTAAAAGAAAAAAATCTAAAATGATAAAAGAGTAATACGTATGTGCTTTTACGCATTACTCAGACGACAAATTTTGAATGAAATATTCAACATGTAAAATCAAGTTCATGAGCGAGAAAGAAAAGTTAAGCAAACGGATCAAGTGCGAAGAAAAACAAATCTTATTTGGGGATTGTCGTAAAGCTTGGCGGGCGGGCATTGAAACGCATCTGCGGCTTTCACAAGGAGGGACCCTTAACTTTATCACCCTCTTAACAAATCTGTTTGAGAATTCATGGATTTTCATGCTATTCACGAGACTTTTTTTAACGATCAGGTTTCAAAATGGGTTGTTAGGTGTTCTTGACATTGTGCTGACTGCGCTGCTTTTCAGAGGGGAGCGACGACCTTGATTCTTTTAGATTCATATGGTGGATTCTGTTCGTGGTCTTAGATATTTTTGATTGACTTATTTATAGACAACTAGCTTTCCGCCCTCGGCTTCGCCCGCGTAGACTTCGGTTATATTGCGGTATAAATGACAACTATAAGAAAACTTATCATTCCTACGGAAAAATCTAAGTTTCCCTCGGGAATATATATTTTTTTCGGTATAAAAGTACCCTATTATTTAATCCGGACTTGAAACTTTACGTATGCAAAATTTGAAAGCAATCGGTTCAGTAGTTACAGAGCGAAAGCGGAACAAACAAACAAACTTGCTTTCCGATTTACAATATTAGTAAGGATCATCATTTTCTACTTAGTACTGAGTGAGATTTATTTCTAGGTAAACTATCTCTTTGAATTTGAAAATAAACATAATTATTTATAATAATCGTCAAAATTCATTGACAGTAATCCAACAGATTAATTTTCTAATATGTATTTTAATTTAATTTGTTTATTTCCTGCCGAAAATAATTACGTGAGAAACTACAATATCACTTTTTATATCCGATATAAATCTATATCAGAGCAACGATGTATTTATGACAATATAACAATTTATAGCGGTGATTTAGAGCCCAACGGGTTACACATAAAAATCTTGGGGAGGGAATAAAGACCCGGGGAAAGACATTGGCGTACTTTATGTCACAATTTAGTGCCGAGAGTAGGTATCGTAAAGAAACCATATGATGGCTTTGTCACGTACAACCACGGTGAACTTAACAGAACCAATGATAAAGGGCCTCGATGATCTAAGAAAATATAAGCAATATTAGACTCAATCTCAGTATATGCCATTCACATTATGGTTGAACCTTGACTTTGTGATGTCTCTAAAGACGAATGAAAGCATTACGTGCACAGTTTGAAACAAATAAAACCACCTGAAAAGTGAGATCCGATGCCGTTCGATTTATTCAGAAATATTTAGGCAATACTGCGAAATAAAACAATAGGAAAAAGTATTAGTGGATTTTGTACAACAAAATAACTTATATTTGACGGGCCCGTTGGTGTAGTGGTCAGCATGTCTGACTCTGCTCCGTAGGGTCGTGGGTTCGATTCCCACCGCTGACAGGTGATGAGCTTTTAAGTACTTGTTGGACGTGTCTGGGTGTTTATTTATATTTATTTATATAAGTATGTATGTCAATTTAAAAAAATATGATATAAGTAAATATATCTCGTTGTCTGATTTCCATAACACAAGTGTTTTAGCTACTTAACATGGGATGAAGGAAATGTGTGTGTTGTTGTAAAATATTTATTTATTTATTTTATTTTTAATTCTACACTACATAAGCAGTTGCCTACAGTTAACCAAACGTATTTAACCCAACGTGACAGGGGGTGAGCCCATCGCCGTTATAGCGTTCAGATACCTTATGGTGTGGGGGTTTCATCACGATGTTGCCATTTTCCTTTCAAGCGTTGCGTTTCGTACATAGTCTCTGAAAAATACTCCCATTGGTACTCGTCCAGTAGCCGGACTCGAACCGGCGACCTTTCGAATGCAAGTCAAATATCCGACCAACTGCACCAAATACCCTTTTTTCTTATTCTACCTTTTATACATATTAATCTTACTTTTGGTGGACTACTTATGGATGCACACTTGCGTAATATACACATGTGTAATATAAGAAATTATGAACATTTATTTTCACTTTAATATGTATTTCGAAACGACTTAACACATGTTGCTGCATAATCTCCAGGCACATAACAGGAAAATGAAGCGGGATTAAACAGGATTTGGAACACATTAACTTTTAAGTAAGTAGGTGGTTACCTACTTATAGCTTTACATCACATTGGAAATAAAACGTCGTACATGTGTATATACATTTTCTGCGTTTATTTTAGTGCAATACAATAAATGAAGGTTATTAGTTATAAATCATAATTAGGTACTTATTGTCAGTAATGTTGATACATTAAACTGAAATAAAGATTATTTTTATGTTAACCTTATTTAAATAATTTATATTCAGTAACGTGCAACAAAAGTAAGAATAACGAATCTTGCTTATAATATTTAAGATAGTATATTTCGACGAGACGCGGCAATTTATTACCCGTTAATCCGACAAGGGAATGAAAGAGCGAAATTGATAAAGAACCCGGTTGGAAGATTGCTTAAATTTTTCACTTCTCGCCTTAAAATATTCGCGAAGGAAAATACAAAAAACAAATTAGGTTACTTCACTTCAGATATTGTTAGCAGTATATTTTTCTCATTGTTCCAGATTTCTGAAGTCTTTTGCTCAAAAGCGATTTCTTCGTCTACAATAAGAATCGGTATGATTCGTTTGTTGAGGTTTGCGAAGAAATACGAGAGTCTCCAAAGAATTTGCAAAATGGTCTTATGAGTGCAGTGGATCAGGCGGCGCTGATGGTTCCGCGCGCTGACTATGTTCGACTCTACCAAGGGAGCTATTCTTATAGCACCGTCACTTATAAACAGTTCTTGTTGGATCAACGGGAAGGGCTGGCCCTCGACGTTCCCCGCCCCAGCTGATATACTCAAAGCATTCTTCATATTTGCACTGACCACAGCGATAGTGCTCAGCAATTTGGTGCTCATTTGCGTTTTAAACAATAGAAGGTACATCAAGTACATTGACAATCAGGTACGTAATGCTTCACGTCATCATTCAGAGTAAAGAATGTTTATAACGATTTCTGAGTTGATTGATTTTTTTTTAAATTTAGAGTGATGAATTTAATAACATCAATTGAAAACACTCGTTTAATCATACTCGAATACCAAATCTGATACGCTCTTCGAAAAATTACAACAGGAGAGAAATACACATTTTATTTGACCCAATCTAGTCCATACACTTCCAAACACAGTTTTAACTCGAACATTCCCAAAGTACGCAACTTGGCAGTGGTAGTCGGCAGCGTACACATACTTATAATATAAGATTGTTACTGTATTTTTCAATTACATTTTCAGCCTCGCTACCTATTAACTTCTCTAGCATTAAACGATTTGTTCATTGGGGTGCTGATATCACCTGTGGCTCTTCTGCCAGCTTTGTACAAGTGCTGGCCGTATGGAGAGATCTTCTGTCAAATACAGGTAATTTTTCAACTAACTTTAAAACAGGATTGTTCTGATGGTACGTTTCCAATGGCCAAAGATACACGAGAAAACATGTTTGACACATATCCACGTACGCTGGTTATCTCGTGTTTCAAGAACAACTGACGACACTAACTATGACTATGTCAATCATGTATTCTTACATGTTTGGCCATTTGTGTAGTTCAGTAAGAAGTTAAGATTAGATAAGAAGAAGTTACATTTTCAGTCCTCCTTCTCATACTTTAATTTTATATTATGAGAAAAGATTTATCTCTGATAATTTGACATCAATATTTCTGTCAGCAATATTATAATATTAGTAATGGAGACTGTCTGTAACGTAATGACAGAAACAAAGAAGTCAAAGTCATGGGAAATTCTTCATTAACTATGTGAGACTCTTCTGCTACCTCTTTATGTTGCTCGAATGTTTGCTACCATTTTGGCGTCGATGCCATTGCATCCCGTTATACATAGCACAAAGTAAAATGCTTTAGTTTACCCACCTCAAGCAAACTTGAGGAAAACGCACAACTGTGGCACAGAGAAGTTAATTGTTCCATCAAAATTTCTCGCAAGTTTCGTAAATCCAGTTAAGAGGTCGTGGCACGCTGGCACGTCAACTTTCTAAGAACAAAGAGACGATGAGGGATGAGGAAACTTGCTCAACTTACAACACTTTCCACGAAGTATAAAAAAACTTTATAAATTATTCACATTTTGAAAAATACAAAATGCAATTTTATAAATCACGCTTGTTATTTTGAAGTACAACATTTAAGAATCTGGTATGAAAAAGTGTAAAAAACTGTGCGAACCAACTCTGCGAAAAAAACTTGCCTGTTGTCATCAAACTTGCAAAGCTTTTTGTATTTCGAACAATTTGAATTGAGCTGAACGTTAACAACAATGCTCCTAAAATGGCGGCAGTAATGGACGATATCGTTTCATCGTCTAATGGCCTTTGATGACGCAGCGCAAAGTCTCCGCAAGCCGTTAAAGTTTAAACTTCGCAAGTTAAATCTTCCGGTGTTACTCGACTGACTTACTATTATGTTGGCACTATTGTGTTGACATACCACAAGGTAGTTACAAATTGAGCTGATTCAGAAGCAAGTTTCTATTGAGGGTAGATCAAGATAAACATACTTAAACTCGAAAGTATAATTTCTTATGTTGCACTCGTGGTATTTTTTAAAATTTTGCTACATTTCTGGTAAGTCCACTGTTAATCAATAAGATTTGATTTTACAGGCATTACTTCGAGGTGCTTTGAGCCAGCAGAGTGCTGTCATATTAGTGTGCATGGCTATGGATCGGTATTTGTATCTTCTGCATCCAGATAAATATCATAAACATTCTAGCAAAAAGGTGAGAATACGTACAACTCCAAAACTTTTCCTTTCTCGATTTTGAATCTGGGTGAAAACATTCTAATATTTTAAGGAAAATAATGTCCCATTTTCTATTTCAGGGCTGCGTTCTGGTGATCAGTGTAACCTGGATACTTTCTGTTTCACTGTTTGCAGTGATGGTGCTTCCTCGGTCAGGTTACTATTTCAACTCAACAGGCCTGATGGCCTGCGATGTCTTCCATAGCCGAGTAGCGTTCAGGTAAGCATACAACTTGTCAAGGTAAAGAGCATGAAAGTTGTCAATATGAATAATTTAATATTTATTATTAACAGGATACTATCATGCTGCGCGTACTACTTTCCGACTACAATGGCGTTGATGTATTGCTACGGATCGGGCTTTCACATTAGCAAAAGCAGAAGCAAATGTGATCAAGACTCTGACAGGTCGAATGGAGTACCTCCTGTTTGTAAAAGTACTGATATGGATGTTGTGGTAAGATATAATTATAACGGAGTGTTACTTTGATGAAAAAAAAGCTTCAGTTAGTTCGTGTCGATATCCTAATTTTATCCTAGCCAAGTATAATTTAATCCTAATCTTTAGATACGATTTACGTTTTATTCACCACTGGCTTTAAATGAGTTCAGTATCAAGAAGTCTTGAGTAATTAAAAAAGTAAAGTACATACGAACATGATACGTTGTCACTGTATATACCTATATTGTTATTATATTTACGAACCTGAACTAACTGAAAACTCTTTGTAGGTCATTGTCGACCTACACAGAGTTTAAGAGTTTTAGAGTATTTACAAAATTTCGTTTGTAAGAGGTATCTTTGTCTTCAATCCAAAAATACATACTTAATGAGGAGTTTACTTCAAAATATCCAATAAGAACGAGTCTGAAAAAGAACTAGTTGCATCTCTTTCGATTCCCACTATCTTTGACTAAAATATTTTTTTGGAATACTCCTTATTCATATGTCGTTGAAAATGTACGTTAAATAAAACAGTGAATATTACAGCATCGCCTGCCAACACCGGCGCGGCCGCAGAGCGTGAGCACATCGCGGACAATGGCTGCGATGTCACTCAGCTTCATCGTCATG
This sequence comes from Conopomorpha cramerella, assembly GCA_012932125.1. NCBI lineage: Eukaryota > Metazoa > Arthropoda > Insecta > Lepidoptera > Gracillariidae > Conopomorpha > Conopomorpha cramerella. The sequence continues at coordinate 12,622 of SJJU01002491.1, read as the reverse complement.
GTGACACCCGCCACGATTCAGGAGGTCGTTGCGGCGTGCACTGGCTGCAAGGTAATAAGGGATATTTCATCGAGGAGCACTATATTATTTAAAACTTAAAAAAAATAAAGTAGGAAAGAACCTTGAGACTTGTGTCAGAGATTATTTATATTAGAGATGTGGGAATGAAAAATAGTACATTTCTTTTGAGAGCTTCTGCGGTCCAGTTGGTCGGATACTTGACTTGTAACCGGGAGGTCGCGGGTTCGAGTCCGGCTACTGGACGTGTACCAATGGGACTCTTTTTCAGAGCCTATGTACGCAACGCAACGCTCGTACGGTGAAGGACAACATCGTGATGAAACCCGCACACCACAAGGTGTGTGAACCCTATAACGGCGATGGGCTCACCCCCTGTCACGTTGGGTTAAATACGCTTGGTGAACCGTGGGCATTTACTTATTAAGCAAGTGCCTCTGCCTATCCCGCTTTGGGATTAAAAGGCGTGATGTGTTTGTGGGAACGAAATTTACATCAAATTGATGAATTAATTTCATAATATAATATAACTTGTTTTTTTGTCATAGGTTCCACCAGCACTGGATTTCTTCGTAACTTGGTTGGCCTTAAGTAATAGTTTTTGGAATCCATTTCTTTACTGGCTTCTTAACAGTCACTTCAGAAGAATGTGCAGTCAATTCGTGCAATACTACGTAAGTATTTATGCTTTTTATTGACATCAGCTTCGTAAATACCCGTGGCGTGCACTGACTTTTACGACAAGGTAGGCAATAATCCCAAGGATTGACTCCTATATATAGGTAACTTATCTTTACGAAATATACCTAGGTACCTCTACCTATCTACTCACAAAAAAAAACACAGTACTTCGTTAGTTTATGTCGTGAGTACAACAAAAATAGATCTAGCAACAACTCTTTTATCAGGTCGGGTAGCCAAAATACTAAGTAAGGTAGGCAGTGTCTTTTTGCCTATATGGTGTGCACGCCAATACACATGGGTAGGTGGATAAAAATCTGGGTTAAATTTTACTTTTTCATCTTTGTCAGGTATGCTGTCGAAGGAGCAAGACATTTTCGAATTATGACAAACCAACAGGTTGTTGCGGCTCCCCGATGGATTCTGATGGTCCACAGATCAAAGGTGAATTCGATGGAATCGGAGAAAAGTACTGGGGTGAAATATTGGAACGAACAGTCTCTTCTACGTCCCTTCACGCCATTCAAAAGTCTTGCCACAAAATCGAACCATTCCGATGCACAGGTTCATTCAAAGGATACCCCAGTAGTTCGTGTAAACATGACTTCAGATACCTAGAAGGGTACGGTCCAGCTGATTACAGACCGTTTCAAATAGAACCTTGTTCCCGTCACGGGCAACTTAAAAGCTCCGATATCTGTTTGTTTAAGCCTAGTATAGATTTAGATTGCGGTCGGTCAAGGTCCAACTTGAGTCTTGATGAGAGCAATTTCCACAAATTCAACGGAAGACACCCGGATTTGTGAGAATTCCGAAACTGTCCGGTTTTCGGGCACAGGAGCAACAGCATTTCATTGTACCCGGGGGACTTTAACACGAACATAAAGTGGAAGTTTGATAGTTCCCCCGAGACCGATGACAACATGCACACTCTGGAGCAAAATCTGGACAGAATAAGAAGTTTGAGCCACGAGAGAAGTTTCCCCGGCTTCGGTTTCCGTGACGGCGGTAATATTCTGGAGGTCGAAGTTAACGATGTGACGGAAGACGACTCGGACGAGGCGAAAGATTATCACAGCGTCAGCCGTGACAACTCTGAAGAAAGAAACGATTACAGTTCAACGCAGAAGTTTTCTCGCAATTCTTCCCTGTCGAACAGGGAACTGGATGTAATAAAGGAGAGTTCAAGGAGTTCGAGTGATACAGAGGTGACGTTGACCCGATGACTGCCGAGGGTGACCTTCGACAACGCTGTGAACATCGTGCACGTTCAGGTGTCGCCTGTGTTCCAACAGCGTTGTTGCCATTCCCGTTCCAAAGTGGAAATAGTGAAACATCCAAATCGTGACTGTGACTAGTGAAAGTTGTTCTAAATAATTTGATGTTTGAAATGAACTATTGGAATTTGTCTTTTAATCGTTCTTGGTTTTATAATAAGTAATAGAATTAGATATTCGCTCGTAGAGTCCGACTGTGTATATTTCAATTACCGAGTACATACTATTAATCAGAACGGTGTCTAGTAGACTTTGTGAATCGGCTACACAATTATTATACGTGTAAGTAACTTCTGTACGTGTGTAGAATATTACATGATTTACTTTTACAAGTTCTCATTCAGGGACCGATTAAAATAACACACTTTTGCAGGTGAAAATAATGTTCATAAACTACGTAGATAGGTACGTATCCTAAACGCAGTGTAGCTTTTTATAATAATTAATATTGATAAATGTATTTAAAGTACATATTTTCATCACGTTTTGTATTGGCATGCATGTAAGTAGGCGATTATTTGAAACAGTTTATTGCCTTGTTGTATTTTTTTTCATATAACAATAGAATCGTAATTTGATTGTTGTCAATTTTTTTCACATAAAACGATGTACGATTTTCAAATTCAACGTCTAATAAAAATATAATTGTATCATATTAATATAACCTTACTAATAATAATAAGACTGTGAAAATAATATAATAATTAGAAACTTTCAAGATCGCACAATATTAGTCTTTTTAAGTTAAGCAATAATTATGAAAATGTTGGGAATCTTACTGTTTTAATGTAAAACAAACAAAACAGAGAGAATAAATCTTTGTATAGACAATTAATATGGTTTCTGTTAAAATATCTGTCAAAAACAACACATTTTATATCAAAAAAGCTCTTTATCGTAAACGTATCATAATTGGTAATTTAATTAGTTTGTTTGTAGTTGTATTAAAATCGGTTTACAAAATACAAAATTTATTAACACAGCCAATTATTGCATAAAAGTAATTAACAATGATGTCAGCGGGCTGACATGATGATGAATAAATAAAGTGAAAACACAATCAAAATGATATTTTGGAATATAAGTTTCAACACCAAATTATTTATAGACAAAAAAATCGCTTCCGGCACTTAAGGTTTTGTTACCGGAGCAGATCATTAGGTATATTTCACTGAATACCATTTCCTAGTGCGTTTAGACAGGTTGCCTTCGGTGTCACGATCCGCACCAACTTTTTCTAACTCTGAAATGAAAATTAGGCTATTCCAACAGTATAGTTGTTTTTGTGACTGGTACATTTTAAACTTGTTTAAATGTATCGTTTTTTTATCCAACATTTACAGCAAAATGTGTGATCACAATAATATGTATAGCAAAAAATACACTTTGTCCAGGAAAAGAAGTATACTATTGGAATCGCTATCATTTGCCAAGTAAGAAAAATGGATATGGAAAAAATGGTTCGTGACCCCAAATCATGCGAAATATATGTACTATGTCCTATCTATGTGTCTCTACATAGAGGAAAAAATGAATTAACTCTATGTCCAAAACCCCTCGGTTCAATTTCTTTAATAGTTTACAGGGTACGAGTTTTATGTATGTATATATTTATTTACTAACTTAAAAACTAACATACTAAAATTACGAAAGACATACAAATAAATAAACAACAAGCGCAAATATAAAAATTACACAACAGCAAAAAAACAGGAAAAGAGATGAACAAGCGTACAACTTGCAGTGATTAGTACTGAGCGTGTGCTAACTCTCTCGCTACTAAAAGGGTCCCTCAGACGGGACTCAGCTTTATCCCACAGTTACCTACCTCGCTGGTGTTCCGCCGAAACCCGACGGAGAGAGAAATCCACACATCAGCTCATAGTAATAAGATAAACTTACGTAAACAGTAAAGATGGAAAATAAAGTAATGAATGTTGGTGTACTTCTTTACTTATTGTATTCATAATTATTTTCATAGAGAGCTCTGTAGACATCATCAGCGCTGATTTTAGTGTCGTCTGAATACGACGATGACGAAGAATAAGAATAAATATATAATAGTTTTAGAAATATTGCTACAAAGTACGAATCTGACAGTCTTCCTCCTGATTCCTACCTCGTAATGAAGAAATTCTTGGAACTGGATCATTAGTGAATGGTGGTTCAAGGAAACATAGTTAATGAGTGACACCGACTGGACATTTCGGTAATTAAGGCCTAAAGTACCGACTGGACTTGCTGGTAATAAGACCTTAGTGTTGAGAGATTAAGAAGAAAAAAAACTTCCGGGAAGGGACAATAATTGGAAACTTTTTGGTAAAATATGAACAATCACTTTATGACTCCACGCACTCTGCTTTTTGAGAAAAAGTCGTCATTTTTTTGTATCTGCGTCGTAATTAATGAAACTAACAAAAATAAATGATGTTGCACGTTGTCCAATAAAAATGTCACTGCCTATCGCATCTTCATCGCCAACAGTTGAAAACCTCGTGAAAGACACACATTTAATGCGAGGAACTAAAAGGGATTCAGCGAGATGTACTGACTGCAGCCGTCGTGGTATCTCAAAGGCAACTTGAGCCTTATATTCCTACATAGTTCTTGGTAGGTGGAGTTTAATTTACGCTGGCGACAAACCGGCTGACGTGTCAAAGTCAACCGTGACAAAGCAGGATACCAAAGCGACGCTATTTGTCACAATTTCCCCCCTATTCACGCGCATATTCCACGGAAAATTATAACAAACGACGTCGCGACCAGAGGTATTAAGCAAGTTTTTTTTATACTTTCTGATATTTTACGACCGTGTTTTGCAAACACATCCCTATTTGGCTTTATGTGTTTTTGTTGGCGTCGTCACAGTATGTATACTGTTTGCCTGAAAATAAATCGAAAGTTACTCTTTGGCTGTATAAAGTAACTATAAAATATTAATGTTGTACATACAACATGAAAATGCTTTATTGTCTTTAGGTATTTTATGAACTTTTTGGATAGTAAAAATAAAAGACCACACTACTTTGTTGCCACGTCGACAGTAGTAGTGTTATTTTTACGAGTGTCGTAGAATTTAACGACTAGTAAACAGCCTGTGAAAATATAGGACCAGATGAGGACATCTGCTGGTGGAAGCAGGGGCTTTTAACACTAGAGCGAGTTCTAGAAAAATATCGTGAGAAACTTTGAGATAAACTTACTTTAAGTAAGCCATGCAGAAGATATGAACTGAAATGTTTGTAAATAAATTGAAAATCCAAACTGTCGTTCACCGACGTCAGCGGAGAACTGAAAAGAGAAGCTGTGATGAGTATGCAGAACAAGCTGATATGAAAAGTTGCATGAAAAATTAAAAAATAACACTTTATTCCTGATTCCTAAATTAAATAACACTTTATTCCTGATTCCTAAATTAGATTTTGAACGTCATTGTCATTGTCATTGAATATTGACTATTTAATTTTCCTTGTGGTAAATTTAATTAAAATAGGGTGTTTTCAGGGACCTTGTATCTCTACGATAGGAAAGATGGCGTATTTGTGAGATAAAATTAAAAGTCAACGACAACGACATGACTAACTTCAAACAGTCAGTATTGAAGGTGACAGTTATTTTTTTTATTGTTTACATGTTACAAAACTATCTGAAGTTTGAATAACTACCTACCAAAATAGAGGTAATAAAAAAGTACTGAAATAGAACTGTCAGAAATCATTCTGGATACCTACTAGTGACATCTAGATAAGATTTTTTGGAGTTTGATAATACCCTATTAATTATTTATTTTTGTTTTGATTAGGACATCCAACAAGAAACGCAATAATACTTTTCGTCGGAACTTGCACATTACATCAGTAGGTATTACCTGTTAGCATGATATGGAACTGCCTTACCATTGAAAAGCAAAATGTAACACGAGACGGTGTTGCTAATTTCATGCTTCAAGTCACGGGTGACTAGGTACCTACTGGACAAATGTGCTCCATCGTAGACCACATCGCTGCTTAACATCAGGCAGGATAGTGATCAAACGCTTGTTCATAGTGATTAAAAAAAAAATTAAAAAAGTTAAAATCACACCTTTTAATCCTAAAGTGGGATAGGCACTTGATAAACAAACGCCTGCGATGTCAAGCGCATCCAACCCCACTTGGCAGGAGGCCGTCGCCGCCATGATGGTTAAAATGTGGCGATTGAAAGCAATCGCACTGTATGTACTATTGTAATACTAATTCAGATACTTAGTGAACTCCCTATGTCCTCCAGTTGCTTCAAGTAATATGGCTTTCTGCCAGAGTAACAAATCTTGGCAGTGGCAGCTGAAGTCAGTGCAGCGCAAGATCGAAGATTATTGAGAATATGTATGCATCGTGCGTTGCTGCATCTGACACTGCTATAGTAGTTGTTGGACATAAACTTATTTAATTGACGGATTCCCCTTCCGAGTAATGTCTATATAGTTAAGATAATTAAGTTTAGTGGATATTGATGGGGAGAAATGTCCAATTATCAATTTATTAACTTTTTACAAAAGTGTTAAAGTAAACAGGCAGGATGATGGCCAGCTTTTTCATTGTGTTTTAGAAAAAAAAAGAGTAATCCCACCAAAAATAACAAAAATACAGCCAAGTTCACTAACAGTTCGGTTGTGGAGTTCGCCGAAAAAGGTATTGAGATATGATTAAGCGCCAAGTTCTACAGATATACGAGTTGAGTACTTCGCTTGACACACACGCTACCATCTGTCTAGGTTATTGCAAACAATGAAATAAGAACCTAAGTCGGTTCTATTGTAGAAATTAAATGTATGCGAAGTAGTTAATGCAAAGGAGTATTAATTAGGATTACTTCCTAGGATTTTATGGTGTATTTTTTTTTGTTTAAATGTAAATGTAAAGGTAGGTACTAAAACACGAGCTAGCTTTTTAAATAAATAAATATTTAAAAACGCTATGCCACGAGATAAATGTTTAGAAAACTAAATAACTAAATACTTCACGGTCTGTTATTTTGTACTCCGATCCTTTTCAGCTAACTTACCAAATGAAGGAGACAGAAGTACAAAATTATGCGCTTTAAGTTTATTATAAAAGCAAATTAACTATAAAGTAGGTATTCATCCTTTACGCCAATACCGATCGACACAAAAACTCCGTAGTCTGTTGAAATCCCTTGTCATTCAGCAAAAAGTAATTAAAATCGGCTTAAGCAGCTATTTCGCTGATAAAAGGCTGTTAAATGTCATCAATTCGACAGCGGGATGACCAATCCATTTGACCCTGATTCGGGATATCAATTTCAGGGACTGGCTGAATAATTATATGCCTGTATTCTTTCTTATATCTGTGTTTTAACTTCGGCACTTTAAAGTTCGGTTTTTTTCACGATTGTTTTAAGTCTCAAAAATCTAAATCTAGTAAATATTCAAATGTCTAATTTAACATTTGTACTGGCTATCAGGAGGTTATTGGTTCGAATGTTGTGCCAATTAAGAAGAAGTCAAAGTCCGAGCCAGGGATTTTCGGAAGTCTTACCAATACAATTCTAAAGATCGGAATGAGTTGATACAGTAATAAAAAACGCGAACATATTTTCACTGACAATAGAAAAGAAAAATACCTATTTGATAAATAAAAAAAGCGCAGTTAGTGTTAACGGTGATCAAATTAAATCTAGAGATGAAACAAAGTCCCCTAGGGACCCTAGGAGAGAAAATGATACAAACTTACAGGCAAGCATAATAAGAGCTTGTGAAAAATACCCTAATCCAGCGAAATCTCGATCTATACCCGGTTAGTGAGAGTCAGCTAATTGAGGTCCATTAATCTTGGACTACGCCTACATCGAGCATTCACTGGAATTTTCACCGTGTGATCTAGGCATACTTACGTAATATGTTTGGATGTTTGGTTACGAATAAACCCAGAAACTGCTGGATGGATTTGAGTAATTCTTTCACAATTAGAATGTTGCAATATTCCTGTGTGGCTACTTTTTATAATGTATGAGTGACAAGGAAATACACGCACAAAAATATCTCAGCTCATAACAAATCAATATGATGGTGATGGGAATTGCTCCACGACGATTTAGTACCTCAATGCCGACTTTCCCCATAATGACTACTTATTAAACATTTCTTACAACTTGTACCGCTATGCCAACATTGTCAAATTTGCTTTCCAGAAATAACTAAATATAGGTACCGACTTTATTTGTTTGCAATGTCAAATAGTCAATATGCCAACTTTATTATTTTTTGTAAGGATTAACAATAAAGTAAAAAGTCGGCATTCAGTGATCTCCTGTAAGTAAATTTAAAAATATTGGCATAACGAGACAAGTTGTACGAAAAGTTTAATATGTGGTCATTGTGGGGAGAGTCGGCATTAGGGACTAAATCCCCCACCGTCTAAAGGCAAATGCCCTTATGCTAGTTGTCAATTTTACATATCTGTATATACTTTATAAACATTCCTTCATCTTAATAACGTAATATACACTAAAAACAAAACATTATCCGTTATAAGTAAGTACTTACAAGAGCCAACACACGTCACTCACTCGAAGGCAGTCGATTGACCCTCGACACCGTATACATTCTACCACAATTAATTGCCAAGATTCCCTTATGGAGTGATTTGGAGCTATTTGCAAGAGTGCCTCGGATTTTCTGACGTGATGTGTACCTACATTTTGGTCTATACAGTTCTTATTTCCTTGGCTTGTTGGATTCGAACATTCCTATGAAACGCAGTTCAGTTTAGTTCAGTCTTGAGTGGTATTCGGAGGAGGTCCAGCCAAGCAAACATCATCCATCACAGTCAAGCATTCCTCTCTCGCCCACTTCCTGCTTTTTGTTCATATGTGCAATACCAGTTTAGTCACTTTAACACGGGCACAATTTTGTGACGAGAACTTTGAAAAAACTTTTGAAGCAATCGTTTTTCACTCACAAGTAGCTTACACCTCTGAGAGACAGGCGTGCATTGACTTTTTTTGGTTGTTCATTTGACTGAACTTAAGTTTTATTTAAAGTAATTGTGCTTTTTTAAACACACAGTTGTCGAACTGGAAAATAAGTCCCAATTATTATTTATTCCTAAAACAGGGCAAAATATTCAATTCGAAGATTATTTAGAGGTCTTTTAGGTCTATTATAGTTTATTAAGGAAACGTGTTTAAAAAATGTGCCCTTATTAACTATCTCTATCAATGTTACGGATTTCCCCGAACTATAACGAAACGAAAACAGCCCATCCACTAACAAAAGTTTTCCTATTGTTTACCTTCTACACAAACATACAAACCGTCGTTGTACTCTTTCTTTTTTAACCGAGTTCAAAAAAGGAGGAGGTTCTCAATTCGTCTGTATTTTTTTTTATGTATGTTAAAGTTCTGAACTTTCGCCTGGGTGAACCGATTTGGATGTTTTTTTTTTTTAAAGCCGGTGTTTCCCGTTTGGTGCCATATAAATTTGGTTCAGTTCCGACAATAGCATCCATGATAAAACCACATATATGTCAAATTTTACTGATTGCAGTCGGTTCTTTTTTCTTTAAGTTATTTCTTTCTTTATATTTATTATTAGCCCATTGGATGACACTCAAGGGCCTCTCTTCCTTTTCTCCACTTACAGCGATTTCAAGCAGTCGACATTATCTTAGCGGAGTATCTCGTAGCGCCATCTCTTTCGGGGTTAACCACGTTGTCTCTTGCCGTTCGTGGGGATCCAGGTCTTCACTTTCTTTGTCTTCACAAAAAAAAAACACGAAATATACAGTACGCTTATAATATAGTGTAGGTACATAAGTAACATAACATATGTATGTATAAATGAAAGTAAATATCTATGTTAGTCAAATTCGCTGACTCAGTGTCAAACACCCAAAATCAGAATCTAGATTTAGGTCTAGGATGCGTACTTATCCTTTTCTTGGGAGTAGACACACACAGTGTGTGTAATGTCCCAGAATATAAGGTACAAATGAATGTAGAGTATTATATAATCCATACGTAGCTAAATATGTGTTATGTTATTCCAGCGCGGCCGTGACGGCCACTGTGTAATCTAAGTGAGTGTGGAATAAAATCTGTAGTTGCATGTCTTCGTGTAAAAAAGTTATACAGATTTAGTTTGTAGTTAGTATGGGAAGACAAACAAAAAACGAACAAAATATAAGTATTTGGTCGATTTTATCACTGGGAAACCTTTTATGTGGTTTTACGGCACGATATAATTCTAGTCGCTATTTGGGCTTCCTCTTGTAAATACCAATTCTCTCAGACTTGTGGATAACTTATCGATAGGTACTTGAAAGTATCACCACGGACATTTATTTATAGAAGACTGAACATTGACCGCCTTTGCTTCTTACGTCAATAGTTAGGTGTTTATAGAAGACAAGTCTAAAAATAGTGTTGAAAAACAAGTTTATGCAGCAACATCTCTATTAATTTCTTTAATCAAACCTCTGATATTTCTGCGCCAATATTATATAGGTACATATCCATTACTCACAGATGACACTGTCTCTAGCGGTGTTACCTGTTGTGTGAATTTCAGAAAACATTACAGGCTATTTGTGATTCCGATTTAAAAGCCTTATTATTGTTAAGTGGACGCATAGAGGATTATGATGATTATCGTTAAATTTCATTAAAACTGTTCAGTAGTGTTTCGCGCGAAAAAGCAACAAACATCCATCCCAAAAAACTATCGTGTATCATTTTAATAGGGAATTTTCTTTCACGTTTTTCTGATAGATTTTATCATTACTGTCATACTTTGTTTGGAAAGTATGACAGTAATGACAGTTCTCCACCCGAAAATCTGTCAGAAAAAATTCAAAGGAAATTCCCCATTCGAATATAATTTAAAAACAAAAGGTTCAGTGAAATTGTATTGAAGGACACAATGTTTGTTATCGTCATTTATTAAGTGAAGACTTGAGTATCATCATTAGCTGAAGTATATTCCAAGTGTTAAAAAACTGTATAGGCAAACAGAGTATCTGCTATTAGTGTCTTATAGAATTGAATCGCCCAGCCTTGCACCTGTCGACTTATTTATCGCCCTACAGACTTATTCAACAGAAATGGCCGACGGGCGCCGCGTTACACTCCTACCGGTCCCCAAGGACTTTTGAAATTCACTCGAGGGTTTTGCAAAGGAAGGTAAAGCTGGCTGTACATTTGCTCATGAAGATTTTCAGAGTGTCGCCGCCTTTTTTGAAATTGCGTTACGCGAATTTACATCGAGTTACGTCACTTGTTCGTGCGCCTTTAAAGTGCAGTGTGCGCTTTGAAGCGAGGTTTATATCTTCGTGAGGTGTGACGGTTTATAACTTTAATCATAAGTTTTGATTTCGTTCATGTATTATTACGTATTATACGTTCTTGTATTATAGTACTCTCTCTGTCTCAAGAATCACTCTATCTACTAAAGAAAATGGTATAAAAATCCGTTGCTCAGTTTTAAAGATCTAAGCATAGATAGGGACAGACATCGGGAGGCGACTTTGTTTTATACTATTACTAGCTGACCTGGTAAACGTTGTTTTACCAATACACTTTATAGCCTATATGTTATTCTAGTGTATAAGCTACAATACTGCCAAGTTTCTTCAAAATCCATCCAGTAACGTAACCGTAAACGTAAAGTATAAGTTTTCCTCTTTTTTCATAAAATTTGGTTACACCTAAATTAATACGTTTTGATCCTAACCTCCTCTTTTATAATATTAGTAGGATAGTATTGATTTGGTATTTCATATAAGTAAACATACATGATAGCGCCCGTGGTCCAGTTGGTCGTACACTTGACTTGTAACCTAGGTCGCGGGTTCGAGTCCGGCTACTGGACGTGTACCAATGGGACTCTTTTTCAGAGCCTATGTACGCAACGAAACGCTTGTACGGTGAAAGACAATCGTGATGAAATCGTCACACCACAAGGTTATATCTATATATTCCTATAACGGCGATGTGCTCACACCCTGTCACGTTGGGTTAAATACGCTTGGTGAACCGTGGGTATTTGCTTTAGCAAGTGCCTTTGCCTATCCCGCTTTTGGATTAAAAGGCGTGAAGTGTTTTTATTTTATTTATAAGCATACATACAGCATCTTAGTATATTATATATCATAGCATAATATAAAACCAGATGTCCTGGCACACTCTCGCTTTGTCATAGATATTGATGTGGTCAGGGTATCGTCCAGTAATTCCTTTTGCGCCTTCGCGGTCGCCTTTGTACGTCGTGTAACAAAGAAACAGCTGGTAGGGTTACGAAAAATAGATACCATTCTCAAGCCTACTGAATATGCAATTTTTAGAACCAGCAATTTCTACTTGGGCGACATTATTCAGGAACTGTAACTCTAAATATTTTTAAATATTTATGTCATGTTAATCTAATTCGTAGATAACCTAGCTACTTAAGTTTACAAATTGCATATACCCTAACAGGGTCATGTACTATCTGTACTTATAATGTAACACCCTTAACTTTGTACATGTTTGGCAATAAATGATATGAATATGAATATGAATATACTGAACTTTTAATTGTTGGATGTGAAGCAAGTTTTTTGAGGTACTCAAATCGGTTTTCCAAAGTCCGGGCACGGATGGTTGACATT